>JALDNG010000166.1:0-107500 GCA_024349245.1 Neodontobutis hainanensis | reverse complement strand
AACGCTGGATGTCATCAACCAACATCTTTTAATGCTATTGTTGATGCAGCAGATATTTATAAATCCCAATGGACAAGACGTGTACAACATGTAAAACCTCCATAGATCAGGACTTCTACACATTTTGATTCATCCAAAAAACAGTCCATACAAAGTGATTGACAAATCTTGTAGCTATATTGCTCTGACTTGCAGTCAATCTCCAACCTCAACATCTAGCTCTAGCTGCACCAGAGTCTTGTTTCTGTCATACCTTATTGTCTTACATGGAAGGAAGCTCCCATCTGACCTACACACAAGGCAGCTATATTCACACTTTTGGGGAATTTTAAATTTACTTGCAAAGTGCAAAGTGCCCTTAACCTTGATTGGGCCTGTCTATTCATTCAGGTCAGCACACACTGTGAGAGATAGTAGAAGCCTTCCTTCAAGCTGTAGTGTCTTCACTTGTGTTTCAGCTTGGACAGGAGCTCCAAGTCTAGACTCTATTGGTTAACACCCTGACATTACATGGACATTGAAGCTATACAAGGTTATATAGTCGTATTATTACTCCAGAAGCATACTAGACTTGAATATTCAATACTACAGTGTGTTGAGTCTCCATGTTCCGTGTTGATTGGCAATGAACTTCTCCTGCCTAAGTTATCCAGAAAGTCTCTAGCCTGAGTTTCCCGTGTGACTCCTCTCAGCTCCAAGGGTAGCTCAAATATTCCCTATCACATACAACATTAACACTACAGTGATATTTCAGTATATTTTAGCAGTAGCACCAGTGACATACGTCTGAAGTACAAGTGGAATTCTTGTGATTAGCTGTTAAAGATGAATTTCATTCTGTCTCTCCAAAGAGAGCAGAGCGGCTTCCCCACAGGAGTGATATAAAGCTCTCTGCCGTCCCGTGCTCCCCACAGTGAGCAGACAAGAGCACTGGATGAGGAAGTCCTTCAGAATCAAGCCGCAGTCAGAAGGAGCCCAATGAGGCCACTTCAGACCGAAAGTATAAGAGCTGAGACGTTTAGGCAAAAAAATCTGCAAATGAGCATTGACCGTGACGCTCAGAGACTCAGCACATAGTTCACTTTTCTCTGAATGTTTATGCCCCTTGAGTTTCAAAAGTTGGCACAAAAAGAGTTTTTGTAAATGTACTTGAGCTTAGCGTTTTGGTTTAAATATGTTCCATTTGAGTGAAAATATAGTCAAAGCAGGCTTTTGATTTTGCTACTTTCTTAATGTTTGAATACCTGGATTGTAATAATAACTTAATTTAATTCAAAGTAGTAAAAATTCTCCAATTATTTCCATAGGCTCCAAATACAATCATAGTAATATCAACAAGGAGAATATCCGCTATACTGTATGGTTTTGATATCCCACATTATGGTGAAAGAGCTCAGTGGCAAAAACCACACAGAATAAGATAGCTTTAGTCAGGGGACAAGCATCTCAAATCTTCTGAACCTCTACTGCAGTGAACTGAATATTCAGCATCAGCTGGCCTGGCCACCATCTTGGCTCCATTGGTAAGTTACTCACAACACCATATAATCAACTCACAGGACTTTACTAAAAAAATCAAACAACTAGACGCAGACAAGACTACTGTCTCCTTTGATGTCACATCCCTCTTTACCTGTATATCCTTCAATGAAGCACTCATGGCCATAAGGAAGAGACTACTACTGGACACACCTCAGAAGGATAACGGAAAGATTTTTACAACAGTGTTTTGAAACCTAAATCAAAACAGGTTCACTCTAGAACAACAACACCTGAATGGAACAGTGTCACTAACGACTCACCTGGGTCTTTAACGGCTCTAAGATCAGGAGTCACACTGTCCTTTCATAGTTAACAATAATGAGACCAGTTGATCTCACAATTGATAAAGTCTCTTGGAATTAGAGACGGAACATCTTCACCTTGAAAACTGAGCCCAGATGCTTTTGCTTTAACCTTTTTTTTTAATCATTGATGAATAGTTGTATTAAATCTTGTCAAATCATGTGTAGATATCAACAGAAATCACAGCGAGCCCACTTTACCATCAGTGATGATGAGAACAGCGAGGGTGTGGCAGTTTAATTTTAGTGTTGCCTGTTGAGCATAAATGGAACATGTGAGACATGACATGAATAATATCAGCATTGAAGGGGTTAATTATGGCTTCCGTTCTTACTCTTGCTTGTGATTGGACAATGAAAAGATAGCTCTTAATGCAAATATATCTGACAAAAAAAAAAAAACATAACAGATTATGTGGGGATGTAATGTGTATCATTCATGGCTGGACAAGTCTCCGATCAGCCATAAACAGCGTAATGACACAAAAAACAGGATGTTGTGAATAGAATGTGAAATAAACAGCATGTGCAAGCTGCAATAAAATCAAGACAACGGCACAGCGAAGGCCTTCACAGACTGCGCACTTCATCATCGAGTGCAGTCAACCTCGAACCGGCGCACGCTCATTCAGTCTCATGCACCAACAGAAGATAGTGATTGTTCTGCCTGGCTCCCGCTGTCTCTGCACCCATCACTCATGTCTGTGCCTCTTTTACTCACACCAGGAGCAAAAATTCAATACGTTTTTGTTTATTCTCTGCCACAGAATTATTTATCATCACCACTGGCTTTTAGTAACGATTATATATATATATATTGTGGTGATCCATGGGCAGGCAGATAAAGTGTACTAGAGCAGCGATGGTTTCCAATAAATGTGTCATTCTGAGCTTTTCCTGCGTTTGAGATTTACATCCCCTCTGCTTAACAACATGTCTTGCAATTCTTCAAAAACACTGATTCACAAGGACATCGCCACAACAGGAGCTGAAAAGGTTTACTGAACAGAAGTTTAATTGGTTAAAGGCATAAAAATGATTGTAAGAATTGTGGAAGGAATGTTGATTCTGCAGATAAAGGCTGTGTTGGAGGAGACTTTCACTGCAGGTCTAATGGAGTTCCTTTGGTCACAGTGTAGGGTCTTAATAGAGATGCTCTTCCCTTGCTCATACAGGAACAGGAACTCCCTGTTATTATGGTTAAATACCAACTGTTTATATTATCCTTTTAGCACTAAAGGTCCAATGTACCAAGATCTCTAGTATTGGGGGCTAAACAGCATGTGCAGTCTGCTGTTTTTCCATGGTCAAACTGGGTCAAGGGACAGCAGTCCATCATCTCTCTATACTTATTATAACTACAATTCTGCTGTGTTCATCATAAATAAACATGTCCCAAACTTCTATCACAAAGCCAAAGTAACACTGTGCATTACAGCCTAATCTCCGCCAATATAATAGAGTCTGAATTGTGAAGTGATTGTGTCAGCTGAAGAAATGAGTTTTACACACAACAAAGAAGCAGAATGTGTGCAATAGCAGTTTCCAAAGAGGCTGGGTCAGCACACAGTGACTCACATTTGATGGAGCCTTATACAAAAGGGTTATGATAAAACTGTACAGGCAGTGTGCCCGGGCAGGAGCAGTGCACCATAAGAGAGTATCCTGGAACGAAACAGGAAAATCTGATAAGATTGAACCTCCTGGAAGGTATGTGCTAAGTGCTGAATGAGCAACTTCCATATGTGAGCTTCACAAACCATTTTCAGTTCACTCCAACTTTTACCAGCACTATTTCCTCCAAGGCTGGCTGGAATTGTGTTGGGAGGCTGACCTCTTCTATTGGTGCTCTGTTTACTGTAAAAGCAAAGCCCATTTCTGATGCAAAGGATCACTATCTACAAACCAGATTCTAATAAAGTTGGGACGCTGTACAAATTGGGAATAAAAATAGAATGCAATGATGTGGAAGTTTTAAATTAAATATTTTATTCAGAGTACAACATAGATGACATATCAAAAAAATCATATTCAAATGTTTAAACTAAGAAAATGTATCATTTTAAAGGGAAAATTTATTTATTTAAAATTTCATGGGATCAACGCATGTTTACCTCTATGTGGCATCCCCTCTTCTTTTTATAACAGTCTGCAAATGTCTGGGACTGAGGAGACATGTTGCTCAAGTTTAAGAATAGGAACGTTGTTATATTCTTGTCTAATACAGACTGCTCAAGTGTCTTGGGTCTTCTTTGTCACATCTTCCTCTTTATGATGCACCAAACGTTTTCCATGGGTTAAAGATCTGGCCATTTCAGTACTAGGTCTTTCTTCTACGCAGCCATAATGTTGTAATAGATGCAGTCTGTGGTCTGGCACTGTCATGTTGGAAAATGCAAGGTCTTTCCTGAAACAGACGATGTCTGGATGGGCACGTATGTTGTTCTAGAACTTTGATAGTGCCTTTCCAGAAGTGTTAGCTGTCCATGCCACACGCACTCATGCCCCCATCCCATCAGATATGCAGGCTTCTGAACTGAGCGCTCATAACAACCTGGGTTGTGCTTGTCCTCTTTAGTCCAAATTTTGATTCATCTGACCACAGAACCATTTTCCACTTTGCAACAGTCCATTTTAAATGAGCCTTGGCTCCAGAGAAAACACCTGTGCTTCCGGAACATTTTTAGATATGGCTTCTTTTTTGAACTAAAGAGTTTCAGCCGGAAACAGCGAATGGCCCGGTGGATTGTGTTTACTGACAATGATTTCTGGAAGTATTCCTGAGCCCATGTTGTGATTTCCATTACAGTAGTATTCCTGTTTGTGATGCAGTGAAGATCACAGGCATTCAGCCTTGACCCTTACGCACAGAGATTGTTCCAGATTCTCTGAATCTTTGGATGATATTAAGCTCTGCAGATGATAACTTCAAGCTCTTTGCAGAAACTCCTTTCTGATATTGCTCCACTATTTTCCGCTGCAGCATTGGGGGAATGCCCATCTAGACTTCTGAGAGACACTGTCACTCTGAGAGGCTCTCTTTAAACCCAGGCATGTTGCCAATTGACCTAATAAGTACATTTAACTTTTCCGGCCTCTTATTGCTACCTGTCCTCACTTTTTTGGAAGTTTTGAAAGTGAGACATGTCTCACTTTCAACATTTGATATGTTATTGATGTCTAAATAAAACTGAAATTTGAAACTTCCATATCATTGCATTTTGTTTTTATTTACAAATTGAACCCAACTTTTTTGAATCAGGTTTGTACTTTTCCAATAGAGAGTAACAAACTCTTAATGGAAGCGTTGAAGGCTGATGCAGCTATGTTACAATATTCTGTCAATATGGACTCAGTATTTTCACTCAGAATGAACCTGAAAACTGGAATCTTTGCATCTTTGATGTTTCAGGAACGATTAGCCAGTAGTATTGGTGGGTGGATATTCCATACAAGTACTGGTGAACAGTTCAAAGAGTTGGTTGCCATCATTTTGTAACCCTGTGGGAGTCCACAGGGTTACAAAATGGCAAGATGGCAGTACGAAGAGAATCAAAAGAGATAAAGTTTTTTATAGAATGGCATGGACATGAATATATTAGGAGCAAAACCATTGTGACAATAACCACTGTATATATATTCATGTGCAACATCATTAGTGCTGGAGCCAGTGGTGGCAATGTTGGTAAAAAGAAACTGCCCAACTTGCCAAACTATTCCTTAATTATTCGTTATGTTGTCAAATATCTCAGTATGATTTTTGCCCAGTGTGTTTATACTGTCAAGTGTCTATAAATTGATGATCTAATCTCAAGCCAGTGTCTGTGAACCTTTTTAATGAATGAAAATGTTTATATGTGTGTATATGGGTGTAAATGAAGACCTTAAAACACTGGTGCTCAGAAAGGGGTTAGTGATGTTCAGAAAGACAACTCTTATGAGCATAATTCCAAGCAAACTAGGCACTCAATGTTTTTATTGGACTGGAGTTATTCAAACTGTACCAATGTGAGAGTATGAAGGAACGCCATCAAATATTTGAATGTCACAAAATGGGGTAAGATGTGAAAAACCTAAATGTCATGTCATAATAGAAACACCATACACATTAGCTATCTTCTGGGCTACATTCTGCAATGCATTATGTCTTTGATATTCCTTTTACAGGTCATTGTGCTGGTGTCTATCCCAGTTGCATAGGTTCCCAAACACTGGGCCAGGACCCAAAAGTTGGTTGCCACAGATTGGATTTGGGTGTCCAGAAATCTCAAAATTAAGAGAAATGTTTGTGGTTGTTCATATGAATTTAAAGAAGATGTCAAGAGCAAGAAAACAATAGTGAAAAGGACTGACAATATGCTAAGAATGAGCAAGATACCATTAAAGAAGGAAGAAATTCACGAACATGACCACAAACCTGGGTCGTGATTCTTAAAGCCTTCTGAAATATGGGTGCATGGAAAAAAAGGTTTGGAAACACTGTTTTATGACGTAATCTGGGTAACAGTTAAAAAAATATCCATTTGATAACAGGATTAACAGACACTGACAGACAAACAATTTAATTTATTTACTAATTCTGATTTAGATTCACCACAGAACAGGTTAAAGACTTGCAGTCTACATGGAACACTCCACACAAAGGCCATAGTCGCCGGTCGGTAAGTTGGCTTTGATAGTAAATGTCAGAGTGAGTGGGAGCTTCCGGAGCAAGAAGCCTATTATCAGCTCAGCTCACACCTCCAACAGGAGATGCTCACAGAAATAACGTAGGCCGAATGCACGTGCACCACAGCTGCTTCACAGCTTGAGTCAGACAAGTCTAACAGAGATCACAGGGGAGAGAGCACTGTCCTCACACCAAACAGGTCCTCCATCAGTGCCTTCACTATTGCCATGTTCCATTTGAGCTGACTCCTAAGTGTTGGCAGGGTTACACTAAAGGAGGAACAAACATTAGTCCTCTGAGCCCTCAGAGTCAGCACGCTGTCATTTGTTCTGTTGTATTTGTTTTTACAGGTGTTGTAGTATATTGAGATTGAGACTTGCTGTCCATATCTAAGAAAAGATTTTCTCAGGAGGATAGATTCATGTGATGCGGTAATAAACTGATCATGTTTATGCACACGGTGAGTGTGTACCACACAATGGACTCATTTCCTACATTAATCCAATGAGACAGAGCTGTCTGAACCGGAGTGCAGTCTGGCACCGCCACTACACTTTGGCCCTGTGTTGGACGTGGAGCGTGAAGTGCAGGGTGGAGGGGGTGTGTGGAGAAAGACCCCACAATACAGCCATGGAACGCCCTTAAACTGCACTCACCTCAGACACAGGCGACAACCAGGATAATAAAACCACATTCAAATGTAGAGCAAAAGGGAAACAGCCATGTGTTCTTTGTCTTCAATCCTACTTATAACTACAAATGCTGAAAATATCTAGTCATTTAAAATATTTTAAGAATATTTTTGCCTTTTGCCTTTATTAGATAGTTTTATTGCGAAAGAGAAGAATGAACCCAGGTCTCTTGAGTATGGGGTATGCACTCAGGTGAGACACTGAAGCACCCCAATTAGGACATTTTAAAACATTTCTGTTTTGATGAAAAATTTAAACCAGTTTTTGTATGTTATTTATAATTTAATTTTTTTGATATTTTGGAGGTCAGAGACACAAGTTACTCTCCTCGTTTGGTTGTCATTGCAAAAATGTGCCTGTAACCGTTTGGCTGGAAACTAAAGATAACACACAGTCTGCAAATGTTCATCAAACGTTTAAATGCAGTTTAACTCCTTATAGCTATGATTTAAATGTAAAACATTGTTACGTGTTATATGAAGCTAAAGCGTAAATTCAACCTGGAAGAAGCTTTGGGTTGAATATTACCTATTTAGCTGAACAAAAATGATTATGTTTTTTTGTCAATGTAAACTGTAACTTGGACAATACTATATTATTATTATAAACATAGCAGCCAGGGCAAAAGCAAGTATGAAGTTTGTACAGACTTGTCGCTGTCCCAGGACAATGAAGGGACTCTGTCTTGGGTATTCTCCCAGACGAGCTGGAGGAAGAGTCCATAAAGAGAGAAATGTGTTTTTTTTTTTTGGTTAACATGTTCCACAAGAGAATAAAGGATGAACAAATAAACTAAACATTTTTTAGAATTGGTCTGTTCAAATTGAATAAAGAAAAAGAACACTCAGTGAGAACTCAGTTCAGGTGATTCTAACTCTTTCACACTCATGTTCCTGCAGTTATCCTGAACTCTCCACATCAAACCTGATTTACTTTGAAAACACAAACGTGTGATTGCTGTGGAACACACACTTGCCTCAAACTGCTTCAATAGTGTTCAGAACCAGGAGTTTCATTGTCATTAGCTGGAGTGTATTTGCTTTATGATGTCCAGTTGTTATGACACTCTTCTGTCAGACATGAGCACAAGTATCATTTAATTAAAGACCAGGACTCAGATTTCCTCAGACCTCTGCTCTCTATGACACATTACACACAGAACAAAGCTAAGTCAAGTCTTCACCACCTCGTGCCTTTTCAATATGTTTCCACACATTAAAATACAAGACTACATTGTCTTAGTTCAACATTTTTTTAAGGGTGTTTTTAAAGCAACACTGTAGCCTGGGGCACAGTGGCTCAGGCAGGGCCGGTCTGGTAGACCAGGGCGACCTATAACCAGAAGGTTGGCAGTTCGATTCCCACTATCCGCTGTTCATACTGCCCCTTTCTGTCTGCCAGTGCTACAGTTCTGGTGTATGAATGTGTGTGAGGTGAGTGTAAAGGAGAGTTTGGTAGTGGTCAGAGAAGGCTGTGAGCGCTGTGTTCTGACAGCAGCACTAGAGCATTTCCCAATGTCGGAAAAATTCCCCAAATTTTTCTTGGAAAGTTACAGTCTCAACTAATGCAAGTGTGTAACAAATGACTTACTACAATAAACCAGGAGCCTCATGTCACTACAACACTGCAAAATAACCGTACACCAGTGGTAATAAATAACAATGGGCCACATTCACAAAGCTACTTAGGCAGGAATTTCTACTTAAGCCCTTCTCAGGACTGTTTTATATATTCACCACTGTTTACTTTACTGAAAAAATAACAAATCCCAAGAAAAGCACTCTTACGCATGTCTCAGCCTTCAAAATGACAGTTTTGTAATATTATCAGACAAACCACCAACTGTGGACCAGCACTGGATCATTTAGTTCTGGGCCACGCATAAATAATAATATTATTATTGCGATTATTTCAATTTTATAGGTTATTGCAATCTTCCGGTTGTTTTATTTTTAAAAATGACCACTTCTGCTGGAGCTTCTTTTCTGCACTTGACTTACTCATTCCATGCACGGCTAAATTAAGCCACACTTTAAATTAAGTAAAAATAACCAAAAACAACAATGGTTGAAGAGTTTTTTTTAAAAAATGAGGAAAGATCCAACGATAAAATAACATAAGAAAGAACAAATAAATGAAGAAAAACAAAAGAAAAAGTATATTTAAATAATGTTTCTGTCGCACATTTGCCCAAATTGCTATTTATTGGAAATAGCTTTGGGCTTCTAAGTATGTCTAGACACTTTAAAATCTCACAAGGTCCTGAATTAAATCCAAGGCACAACATTGTAAAAACCTAAAAACCCTGCTCCTGCTTTCATTTCCAATATTTCAGCTTTTAAAGCAGGGTTCTATAGTGCATAAAACTTGTCTGTGTGGCAAAAGAAAAGACAACACATATCCTAGTATACATAGGCTACTGAAGATGGCGTTGTAGTTTTTGCCCTGAAACCCTATACACTATGTTCACTCCAGTCCTCATTGACTTCTGCAGGTCTTCTGCTCTTTTTGATCAATAATCTATAAGGCCAAGCTACACACTGGACACAGAATAAAAAAGTACATTTGTAAGAGCTCAGGTTGGACTAAAACCAGAGCTGTTATAAATGTACTTTTTTATTCTGTGTCTGTGGAGTCAGAGCTCAAACACACAGAGATGAGGACCTGTGGGAGGTCAGGCTTTACAATCACAGAGCATCAGTTCATGGAGAAGATGATAAAGCCTTTCAAGTGTGTTTGTGGAGGATTTTGGGGAGCTGTACTGATAATAAAAGTTCTTAAAGAGTTCATGGTTCAAATAATGCTCCTTGTGAAGCATTTCACACAAACCTTGAAAAGAAATGTATCAGTTATTGGAAGGAAGTGCACAGTCCACATTATATGGACTCACTATTTAACGCTTATGCAGTATATATTTAATACATTCATTTATTCATTCATTTTCTACCACTTTGTCCCATTAGGGGTCGTAGGTGACTGGAGCTTATCCCAGCAGCTTTGGGCCTGAGGCGGGGTACACCCTGGACAGTTAGTTCCAGGGCTGACATATAGAGACAGACAACCATTCACTCTCACATTCATTCACTAGAGACACTTTAGAGTTGCCGATTAACCTCTACATTCATGTCTTTGGACGGTGGGAGGAAGCCGGAGTACCCGGAGAGAACCCACAGTAACACGTGGAGGACATGCAGACTCCTCACAGAAAGACCGGAGTCGGCCGAGAATGTTTTGGGTCGGCCGGGTTTTGAACTCACGACCTTCTTGCAGTGAGGCAGGAGTGCTAACCACTCTGCCACGTGCACCCATATTTAATACAATGCAGACAATAAATTCAATCTTTTATTTCAAGACACAAAAGACATACAATTCTGACTGTTTAAAGGCAGAATATACTGATTCTTATTAAAATAAATTTTGGTACAGGTAACCCCTGCAGAGGCTTGTGTTTCCACTCTGCTGGGTCCTGTAGAGCAGTGGTTCCCAAACTTTTTTTGTCTTGTGGACCCTCTGGGCTATTTTGTCAGACCATGACAAACCCTCACACGTGTGATTGTTCAGAAAGCGGTCATATAAAATGTATGACTCTGATTAGTGTATGTGACTGCTTACTATAAAACAACAGAGAGAACAGACATTAATCGTGTTAGAAACATAACTGACTGCCATAAAATCTAATATCAAAAGGTGAAATCTGAAGCAACTAAATCAATGAGACGGTTATTGTGCAACTGAACTACTGACCTGGAGGAGTATTTTTATTATGAGACAGTCACTACATGACACACGCCAGAAAGAACTAACAACAACAACAATAATGTGTCTGCGAACAAGTACTGCTGTTTGTTTCATTGTAGCTAAAGTCTAAATTTCATCTTGTAGTACTGACCATTGTCAGATGGTGCTGTTTTGTTGTTTGTTTGTGTGATTCTTGCCTGTAATTTATTTATACTGTCTGACACTAACAAGATGAGCAGTGTGTGTGTTCTCCATTGTCTAATCAACAGACTGCAGGGATTTGCTCCATATTCTAGTAACAGCACTGTCTTGGTTTTAACAAAGGTCTGCTGAATGTGGGATAGTATTATTATTCTGGTAGTTCTGACGATGGAACGCACATATGACACACTAGCCCAAACTGCACCAGTGGGCCAACAGGCCTTTGTGTTTAAGCATGAGTGATGACTGAGCAGATGTAAAGGTGCACAGCTGTGAGGCGCTCATTCATTTATAGATCTCGAGCAGGACAGAGTTTGGCCCTGCGGCTCAACGTCACTCATCTTATTCTCTAACTCCAGCCGTTTTAAAACACAGCCAGCCGCTGAATGGAGAACAAAGCTTGTTTCATAACCTTCACTCTGCACTGGAGAATGTTAACGCTAGTTCTCAATCACACCTGGAGGCTGTGGAGAGCGTTTCTATAAAATTAAAATAAAAAAACCTCTCTGTGAACAGAAAGCTAGGAGAATAATGTGTGTGGCTGTTTCAAGGCTCAGAGCTCGTTTTAATGACAAACAATACAGCGGTGCAATGCTTTCAGAGGATCTTTACACTTAAGGCAGAGGATTTGCATTTTAAAGTATTATTACTAATGTGTGTTTAATCTGCAGACTTAAGTCTACTCCTGGAAATGCACAGGGGCTTAGTCTTGAGCCCGCTGCTTCATAAAGACTGACTACAGCACACACCTAAAGCGATGGGCTGGCTCTAAAGACGGCCAAAGGGAGTAGAGACCCAGACAGAGTATGAAGGGATGAGCGCTGATGTGAATATGAAGCACCTGCACCTAATAGAATTGTATAATCTAATATTTGATCAAGGCGAGCAGAGATGAAGTTTAAATGGGTTTTACAAGTGAGAGGAGATGGCTGTGCTTTTTGGTCACATGTCATCTGTGAACCCGTGCCCTTACACCTATCAGCCTTTCATTATGACCACATCAGGGCCAGAAAATGTGTGGGGACACTGGACTTCATGTGCTATAACAATTCTATAATAAAACAGGAGTAACCAAGCTGATCAGCTGATATGTAGGCCACCAGCTTTTTACAACAATAATTATTGAGCCAGCCCCCCCCCAGGTGAGAGGTGTTACTGTGATTTTATTTGACTGTTTGGTCCGTTTGACAAAGCTCAGTGAAAGTGAACCAGACCAA
The DNA here is from genome assembly GCA_024349245.1 of Neodontobutis hainanensis. Taxonomy (NCBI): domain Eukaryota; kingdom Metazoa; phylum Chordata; class Actinopteri; order Gobiiformes; family Odontobutidae; genus Neodontobutis; species Neodontobutis hainanensis. The sequence continues at coordinate 95,139 of JALDNG010000166.1, read as the reverse complement.
CTCAGGGGCTGTTCACACAATATTGTTATAATATGTTTACAGTAAATATTAAAGGTTATACACAGATATGTGTTGAGAACACTGTGGCTTCTACAGGGTTCTCAAAGGTCCTTTCAAGCCTGGCACACTGTAGAATGTCTGCCAGGCCCAAAAGGACCATAAAACCTAATTGCTACAACCATACACACATACTGCGCTACACATACAAAGAAGTAACAGTGCAGAGAATTAGAAGATCTAAAAAACTAAAAGCCTCAGGGTGGATTTATACATGTATAACTAACAATAAATGACCAAGGGATTTGGGGCACAAAAATACAGAAGTTTGCAGATGTTGCTCGACCCTGTGTGGGGTGCTGCTGTTAGTCATTTTTTTCACTAGGAAGAGAGGTGAGAACATGGTCTTTGTGTAAATAAACAATAATCCAGATCATAATACCCATTATCCTGTTTCTGTTTTATCATTGCTTTATCTGTTGATGGACATTCAACACCTGTTCATGGAGCCAGTACAGTTGACAGTACAGTTTTCTATTGGGCAGGGTAGTTAGTTCCACAGAGATTTAAGCGCAGGCAGAAAAGATCGGCAGAAGTTTTATAAGAACATAGAAACATTTTGAGGCTGAGAGAGCAGCTCCAAGCATAAAAGCAGCAGTATTTCAAAATATGAGCACACAGTTTCAAAGTGCTCACAAACACACATACCACACTTTTCAATAAACATAAGATTATACGTCCACAGCAAAGTGCCACAGTCTGTGCTCCTGTATTTCTGTGCTTTCCAGATCACAAAGAGCACTCCTGCATTTATTGATGAAGGTGGACTCTCGTCAAAGTGTAATTCCCGGTCCCTCCGAGGATTTCCGGTTCAGTTTGTTAAAGTATGAGTCAGTCTGTTCAGTGGAGCTGCCAGGCGCAAAGCAGTCATGGATCTTTCTGTAAGCTTATCCCTGTGAGATTTAGCTAAATCTCACTGAAGGCATGGCATGCATACTAAACACGTTTTAATACTCTGTATAGAAATATGTACTGGTTTCAAATAATGATATCCTTCATGGCTGGGAGCAGTGGTCCAGTGAGTTTCCATTGTCAAAAGTCAACTAACCACCACAAATACACCACCATACAAGTTTAATATCCTACTCAATCTTAAGTGAACAAAAACCCACACACAACTGAAATGAAGCTGGAGTTGTTCATGTGATAAACATAATCCAACACTAAAGACTAGAAAATGTTGGCCTTTTTAAGAACTTAAAAGGGAGCCAGCCTTAATAAGCATGAGTTGTTTCTGTTTTAAGACAAGACATGTGATGTTAAAGAGCGAGTCCCTTAAACGTAGGAAACTGCTGCAGCTTTCTATGTTTAAAGTTCAGAAAACTGGTAATAAAGTATACAGCTATGCCTCCAGCTTCTGGCAAAGCTACAAAGTGGGATTTTTAGGATGCTTTCGATACGATTTGTTTTAATACTTGGTTTGGTTTTTGAGTGACAGAAAACCTTTTCTTAACTGCCTGAGAATTACAAAAGGGAAATATACTTAAAATAGGGCTGGTAAAATTAGCGCGTTAACTTTTTGCGTAAATTCTTTTGGTTTAGTGCTTTAAAATAAATTTACGTAAGCAATCATGTTGCAACGCCCTCTCTACACCGCTGCACCTCATTTCCGTTTCCTGTGGCTAATGCAGCTGCACAATCAATTCTGCTTTATTCATTTCAATTCAATTCACTTTATTAGCCATTTGCAGTATAAAACCACATTGAGAAAAATGTGCAAGAAGCTCAAAGTACAATGTCAGACATATAAAAGACATAACATAAAATAGACAAGCAAATGCCACATAAAAGCTCAAAAGTAATAAAAAACACACATAAATATAAAGTGCCTAATTTAAAGTGCTTTGTTTAAAATGATTACAGCTTGGGAAAAGAAACTGTTTAAGTGGCGATCAGTAGAACATTTGATCGAGCGATACCTTCTCCCTGAGAGAAGCATCTCAAAGAAGGTCCCTGCAGGATGGCCTGAGGCATCATTAACAAGTTTTAAAGCTCGATTCAAGAGTCTAGCTTTATATGTAACCTCCAGGAGTGGCAAAGTGCAGCCAATGATCCCGCTGGCTGAGCGAACTACTTTGTTCAAAGACTTCTTCTCTTTCAAGGTGAGATTACCAAACCACAAAGTAATACAGTTAGTTAAAACACTCTCGATTACACAATAGTAAAAATTTAAAAGAATCTTAGTATTTCGAGTAAACTCTCAAAGCCTACGTAAAAAGAAGAGGCACTGTCTCACTTTCTTAGCAATGCTAGTCGTATTTGAGCTCCATTTCAAGTCATGAGAAAGAGTCACACCCACAAATTTACATTTCTCAATAATCTGCACATCAGAATCATCGATGGTAATAGGCAACTCATTCCTATTATGACAAAAATCGATAACAAGTTCACATGTTTTTGAAGTGTTCAAAAGCAAGTCTCCACTTCGTTGCCATACTGGGATTCATCGTTTGAACTAATCAGCCCAATGATAGTTGTATCATCTGCATATTTGATTATCACATTATTATCATAGGATGCTACAAGGTCATGAGTTTACAGTGTGAACAATAGGGGGCTCAAGATACACCCCTGTGGTGAACCAGTGCTAACATACAACTCATCTGAAATACAGCCATTAATTTTGACCCTTTGTGGTCGACAAGTGAGGAAATGTAAAATCCATTTACAAATGGCATCATTGAGTCCAAGACATTTCAATTTGTGAACCAGCTTTGTTGGGATCATTGAGTTAAAAGCTGAACTATAGTCTATAAATAGCATTCTAGCATATGATTTATGTGCATCAAGATGCTTATAGACAGAGTTCAAAGCAAAGGAAATGGCATCCTCAACACTTCTGTTTTTCCTGTATGCAAACTGTAGTGGGTCCAGAGACATAGGGATTTGATCTCTAACAAAGTCCAACACCAGCCGCTCAAAGGTTTTCATCAAGACAGATGTGAGGGCCACTGGCCGATCATTCAAACACGTCACAGGTGTCTTCTTGGGCACTGGAATTATGATTGATCTTTTAAAACTAACTGGAACAGTGCACTTCCCAAGTGACATGTTAAAGAGATCAGTCAGAATCTAACCTTACCGGTTTGTTCACTGGAAAAGAGTAAAGTAATATGTGTAAATCACACATGCTTACACAGCTGCCAATGAATAATGTGTTTTCTCTTAATGAGTTTAACTTTATAAGTGTCACTTCCACTCAGAAGGCTAGGTGGATAGGCGAGTATCTCACCCAGGGGTAAAAAAGGACTGTGTATCCAAATGACAGTAAAGAGAACCAGTGCTACTGATGAAGGGGAGGGGTAGTCAAATTTATTGCACTGATGACAAAAAGGACAAACGTGACTACTTCCGAGAGAAGGGAGGGGCTGGGAGTGTAGCATAAAGTGATCCCTCAGACAGAAGACTACACCTGAACTGTTCACACACCTCCCTCAGACAGAAGACTACACCTGAACTGTTCACACACCTCCCTCAGACAGAAGACTACACATGAACTGTTCACACACCTCCCTCAGACAGAAGACTACACATGAACAGTTCACACACCTCCCTCAGACAGAAGACTACACATGAACAGTTCACACACTTCCCTCAGACAGAAGACTACACATGAACTGTTCACACACCTCCCTCAGACAGAAGACTACACATGAACAGTTCACACACCTCCCTCAGACAGAAGACTACACATGAACTGTTCACACACCTCCCTCAGACAGAAGACTACACATGAACTGTTCACACCCTTTCCTCAGACAGAAGACTACACATGAACTGTTCACACCCTTTCCTCAGACAGAAGACTACACATGAACTGTTCACACCCTTTCCTCAGACAGAAGACTACACATGAACTGTTCACACCCTTTCCTCAGACAGAAGACTACACATGAACTGTTCACACACCTCCTTCAGACAGAAGAGTACTCATGAACTGTTCACACACCTCCTTCAGACAGAAGAGTACTCATGAACTGTTCACACACCTCCTTCAGACAGAAGAGTACTCATGAACTGTTCACACACCTCCCTCAGACAGAAGACTACACAGGGTCAAAGCCAGAATAAGAGGTTAAAACAGAGGCTGTAAAACTAAAGAACTCTTCCTTATTGCTCTTCTGGGAGTTCTGATGTTTGTGAACCTGATATTTGTATAAATTAAGAGAAAAAAATGTCATGTTAAATGTTTGCCAAGTAGATCCAGTTGTGTGGATGTCATCATAAACAGATGTTACATAAACATTACAGGTGACACTCCTCAGCACTCCTAACTCATCTCTCCTCCTTCTTCTCTCCTCTCTGTGTCTCCTCTGTTGCTGGACTAAAACCTGAGGATGTTAGGATCTTTGAGACCCAGCCCCAGTGTCATGGTCCGAGCAGAGAAAACAGAGTGAAAAAAGGCAAATAACACTGCAATGGATACAAACCACCATGTCTGTGTTTTACATTTACATGTAGTTATTTAGCAGATGCTTTTATCCAAAGCGACTTACGTGAAGCTTCCATTCACTAGTGTTACAGTTACCAGTGGGGGTTGTGTCCCAAACTACGCTGCGGTACAGCTTTATGATCCCAAACTAGCCTGAGTTCTTTCACAGCTCCTCTTTGTCCTCCTCAGACTCAATCAGTGGGAGTATGCCCCCAGGACCTGACATCCAGGACTCCTAGACCTAGACCTGCATCGATACAGGACAGTGGAAAATTGAACGAGCTTGCAGGTGGAAAGCTAAAGACTGTAAGAAAAGAAAGTTTGGATTGAGAACTAGTGTTAAGTGAGACTCTCAGAAGGCTGCTCAGGTTCCACACTGAGCTTCAGTCTGAGGAGCAAAGGAACAGGACTATTGACTCTGTGAGCAGCATGCATTAGTCAAACAGGCACAGATTGAATGTGTGATCATGTAAAAGCCTCTGAGTCAGCTAATAGAACTACATTCATATACAGCCAAGGAACATGAACTTAATCACTCCTAAACGCTACAGTATGTGTGCCATCTGTAGACAGCGTTTATGGGTTAAATGTATTGTCTCTTTTCATTTTACAGTTGAACTGGAGAAATACAATGATCAGACTGGAGTAGTGCCTATAGAGACATGCTAATATTAATATAGAATTAATACACTTCAAATGCACGGTTTCACTGTTTAAATCACTCAACACTCATCAGGAAACGCTCGACTCCACAGGAGGTATCTGTAGTGTAGCAAGAGAAATAGAGCCATACAAAATGTAAAACAATGTAATCAATGTGTTTTATGTGTTTTTAAACCTGACTGATATCCGTTTTGACCCTTTCCTTCTTTATGCTCTTCTTTGTGACTTTCTATATTTTGTCAAAGGCCAGATTTTTATAAAACACACTTTCACACTAGAATAGAACCAGACCTTGGAACAGTTTGGTCTGGACTGAAACTAAAGAGACTAAAGCTGTTTGGTCTGAACCACGGTCCACTAAAGCTTTCACACCTGAAGATCTGGTTTGAACCAAACGAGAAAGTCTGAAAGTCCAGCCCAAACAGATCAAAATGATCAAATGTGAAAGGGCTCTCTGAGTCAAAGTTTATTAACAAGCCATATTAGTAGAACACACATTACCTGTGTTCATATTAGTCCTACAGACCTAGACCAGACCACAGTGAAACCTGATGTTATGTCACAAATTGAATGTCTCCAAACAAAGCACAAAAGCAACTTAACAATATAGACAGAACATGTCTATTTTCACAGCATGATTCAGAGATTTTATGAATAGAAAGGTTTTATGGAGCCATAAACACGGGAGGATATGAAAATAGCAACATTGAGGGGAAATGTTGCATTGGAAGTGTTGCTCTGGTTAAATGTGCTTTAAAGTGGAGCTGACAGTTGATTGAGGAAAGGACAGCAGAGCTCTGTGGACACAGCGCCCACTCAGTGCACCATGTTTAGTTCGTTCACTTTTGATTGATCAGGTTCTGGAGAAGTCATTTAGACAAATGGAGTCAGTCTCTGGCTCCAGCAGCACCACTCTTTCTGAGCGGATAAAACAAGTTGAATCTCATTAATACCTGACTTAAAGAGAAACAGATGAGAATATGAGAGCCACCCTCTGTTTATGTGAATAACTCCTCTTTCCACAAAACATTAAGGTGCAATTCTGTATGACATGCTTTCAGTTGTATAGGGAGTACAAATGGTCCTACACACTTTGGGCCAAAAACTGTTTTGATGTATGACACAATGTATAAACACAAACTGCCTTCAAAGACTAAGCCCAGATACCTTCTCTTTTTTGTAGAATCTCCACAGATAAACCAACAATCCAGAGTTTGTGTCATTGTCATACTTTGTTAATTTATTCATTCATCTTCTTTTGCTAACTGTATTTATATATATATATATATATATATATATATATATATATATATATATATATATATATATATATATATATATATATATATATATATATATATATATATATATATATATATATATATATATATATATATATATATATATATACTGTATTTATTTCAACACACCTACATATACAACTTGTCCAGCGCTTATATGACTTGACTGTTGATGAAGCTGATATCTCTTCCAGATGCCACACTGTAGGGCGCTTTATAACTGAGTGAAAATGAGATGTGCCAAAGCAAAGCCAAACAACATTTCCTCCCAAAGCCACGCTGACACCAAATGGATGCTGTAATAGTTGGCATTATCATTACGTAACGTGCTTAGTGTTTGAAGGAGGGCAGAGTGAGGATGTGATGAGGCAGAGCTAACCCTCTCCTCACTGCTGTTTGATGAGCCCTGATGGGAGCTGCCTCACAGCCTGTTGCAGGGTCAGTCCTGGACAAACACGGGCCACTCCTGTCTGCTGTCAAATGTGTGACAGTTTCCTGATCCACTCCTAATGGTGCACAAAAACTACGACTGGTATTGAACACAGTGTTACAAGGCTCAGGGGATGTTTGAGTGGATTGCTGCAGCCTTCAGTTTTTAAAAGGTCTCAAGATGACTTTTGCTTAGAGGCAACAGATGGTCATTGGTGAGCCAAAGACAATGCTCTGTACGGCACCTGAACCAGACCAACTGACCAACTTTCACACAAGTCTCTGTCCCCTATTACCAATCAAAAACTATGAAATGGTAACTCCAGAAATGACCCCTTTTCCCAAATGATATGGTTAGATGTCCAAAGAGAAGCCGAGTGGGGAGTGGTGTAAGTAACCTAAGCCACAAGCCCCCTCGGTGAGGTGGACCACAGGACAGATGTGTCTGTGGCTCTGTCAGACAGAAACGCCAGCAGCTGCCCCAGACTCACGCTGCTCTTCACAGCCCCATGTTATTTTTTTATTTAGCCTTTATTTTATTTATTTTTTATTTTCTGGTGTAGCCACGAGGCTAAAACTTTACATATCACAATAAAAATCAAGACATATTTGATGGTTCCATTTTAGTTTATAAACTAAATATGAACTCAAACTACGGCTGTTTTTTTTTAGTTTTATTTTTCAATTCTCACACTAAAAAATGGAACGAGTCAATCTGATTGGTAATTGCGCAAACAACTTGTTTTCAAATTTTCAGAAATCAAATGAAGAGAAAAGAATTTGTAATTCATATCCATTTAAAAAAAACATTTATTTACATCTTTATTTAAAAAAGGTCAACTTTAAGATAAACTATATTTGTCAATAAGTATGTGGTAACGAATTACCGAGAGGTAAATATTTCATTATTCTGATGTGCAGTTCACATTATACGTGTTGTGTGGATGGTTGCTCACAGAGGGATCCCAAACTGTTCACATCACTAAAAACTGTGGACTCAAGTGACAGACTCTAGATGTCTTAGTGTTTGTACAGTGACAATGAGATAAATGTCACATATAATCTAAGAACAAGTGCACACCTGATGGAGGAAGAGGTGTCTCTGCTGCTGCAACATTAAAGCACTAATGAGTCTCATGGCACAGTCCAAAGCCCCTCTGGCCTCCCTCTGCCTCCATTGTGTGTGTTTGTGTTGCGGAGTTTGTTTTTCTGTTGTCACTACTTCATAATATAATTTAGACTCTATAAATCACAATTACAATAATAACATGTAATGATTTCCGGTGAGACAAAACCTCCTCTGACACAGCAGCTACCGCAGCGCCTCCAGCATCCACACCAAGTAATAATGCTCTTAGAAATCTAGAACAATATATTTAAACATTTGATTACATTAGAGTGTTATTTTATTGCATGGTTTATGTACTTAGATAGGCATAGGCAGTTTCAGCTTGAATTTTTAAATTTTGGGTTGAAATGCACCTCTGCCCTCTGTCAGAGCAGCTATAATTTATAACAGTCTTTGTTGTGTTTCTCTGCCCAGAGCTGCTCATCTACAGATAAAGGCTTTCCTTTATCTGTTATTCTTAAAAACATCTAAATAATGACTTTGGCGCTTTAATGTGGTATTTTATTTTAGACAATCAACTGTCTTGGGCTACATTGTCTCACTTTAAACCACTGCAGCCTGTGAAGGTGACAAGTTTGAATAAACCGACTGCAGTTGACTTCAGATACGTGTTAAAACATTTGCTATCCCTTTTTGTTCCTCTTTATGATCATGCAGTGTTTTAACGGAAGACACTATAACTGCGAAAAGGTGCATTGCTCCTTTTCAGTGGAGTCCTAGTCCCTAAATATGTTATTCTAGTTCATGGTATAGACTGTGTTTGTTATTAGAATATACTGGTTTTCTTTGGTTTGATCTGTGATTGTGTTGTTGTGGGTTCTGTTTCCAGGACACTGTATTACAAAACTGAGGTTAGCAAGGTAAGTTGGGTTTTTAGTTTCAGAAGTTGTTCACTGGTTCACTTTCTCTTGAGCTTTTATTGCCAGTTATGTTGAGATTAACAGATTCATTCATTTTTTTTTTTTCATTTTCTACCAATTTGTCCCGTTAGGGGTCACAGGTGACTGGAGCCTATCCCAGCAGCTTTGGGCCTGAGGCGGGGTACATCCTGGACAGTGGACAGTTAGTTCCAGGGCTAACATATAGAGACAGACAACTATTCACTCTCACATTCATTCACTAGGGACACTAGAGTTGCCAGTTAACCTATACATGCATGAGTTTGGACGGTGGGAGGAAGCTGGAGTACCCGGAGAGAACCCACAGTAACACGTGGAGGACATACAGACTCCTCACAGAAAGACCGGAGTCGGCCGAGAATGTTTGCGTCAGCCGGGTTTTGAACTCACAACCTTCTTGCTGTGAGGCAGGAGTGTTAACCACTCTGCCACGTGCACCCTAGATTAACGGATAAATATAATATATTTATTTTAATGCAGCATTTAAAACATAGACTCCAAACTTCTGTTGTTTTTTAGTCTTTAGCTATCTGTGTCTGGTGCTATTTATTTGGCAAGAGTTTATTGTACTTTTGTTTTTTTCCTCATGTTAACTCTCCCCAACATGTCTCTGTGATTGGTCGTTTAGTACTGACTCGGTCTGTTTCACATGAACCTGCTCACAGCTCCACAGAAAAACCCGGGGTTAACTAATGGATTGTTCCTGATCCACTGTTTTGTCTAACTGGGTAGGAGAGACAGACCCAGGAAGGTTCAGCTACCTTTGCAGTACAGGGCTCTTGAGTCTCTGTGAGCCGTCAGGTCAAGAGGGGACCCCTGGGCTGACAGCTGCATGGGGGATCAGTAGTAGAGGGTGGACAAGAATGTTCTATTAATGGTAATGCTTTATTTAAGTATTGTGAATTTGTTAACGATATGGTTTTGAATATGCTTTGATTTTGAGTTTTGGATTGTTAATTTATCAGTCAATCTGTCTTGTTATTGTTTGAGGCTGTGCCACCTTCCTTCCTACCCTGGACGGTAGGTAAGTGGGTTCCAGTTTAACAGTTGATTGTGAGGAGAAAGAGGAGATGTTTGCAGTGAGTCTGTTTCTGAGTTTTTTTAGTTGGATCCTAGAATTTTTTGTTAATATATTCACATTTAAGCCGGTACTGCCTGCTCTTTACCAACATTTAGTCTTATACATTACAGGAAGCTGTTTTAGTCTCAGTGAACAGAAAAACTGTGCAGTTGTTTGGGGACACTTAGTCCATTCAGAGCTGGAACTGTGGTACATTCACTGACAGTAGAGCCAGCTTTAGTAAAGTAAAATGTTAGACTATTCGACCATTAACGTTTTTGTCCACTGTGACCTCGGTCAGTACGTTCACATGCAATCGCTTACTTGGACTAAGCTTACAGCTTTATTAAAACGTCTCAGCTGGACTTTAATAATAATTATAATATTAATAATAATAATAGACTCAAAGCACTGACATTATACTTCACTTCACAGTCACACACTGGTGGTGGTAAACTACATCTGTAGCCACAGCTGCCCTGGGGCAGACTGACAGAGACATGGCACTGTGATTTAGAGACATACTGTGGCAATAATTCAGTTTTCTCTACTAGCATGCACACGCACTAACTGAATAACATTCAGAGCTGGAGCTGGGGTGCATTCACTTACAGTTGAGCCAGCTTTTTTTTTTAACTCTGAATAATGTACAAAGGACTGTCAGTTCTAAACTCTATTTACTTACTCTATTATAAGTTCTAATCTTGTGTGGAGCTGCTTTGACATCACTGTTTAAAGTTCTGACCTGTTACACAGTGACAGACTCTGCAGGTCCAGGTTCTGGTTGGTGCGTGCACCTGCTCCTGTAACAGTGCACCCTGTGTCCGTGATAACCACCTCTAATTACTGTGGCAGTGATCCAGACATCCCGTTGGCTCTGATTAGCCTGTGGCAGGGGGTCCGGGACACTTGGTGGGAGTTGCACTTTTCTGCTTTGATTAAAATCACACCAGAGTCAAAATGAATCAGAGCATCGCTGTTATGGAAGCTCTGGCGCTTGTGTCGAGGGACTGAACCGCACCCCTCCCAGCCTCCAGACCGACCCACAGCCCCAGGAGGCAGCACACAATAATGGATCAAGTCCCAGCAGCAGCAAGCCAATTTGGGCCAGCTTTTTACAAACAACAGGAAGAGACTGTTCCTGTGGCTCTTGCTGCAGACTGCTTCATTATTATGACTGTCAACAATTACTACCATTTAAGCTTCAATTCTACTTCCACTCCATATAAAACATAAAGATATCCAAAAAAACAAATAAGTAAAACAAGATATTTACCAATTACATTAGCAAGGAAAAAATAGAAATCCCATTGCTCATGTTCCATACAGACCTGTAGTAGAGATACGTTAATACAGAACCTAATGTACCACTTTACAGTCACTATTGCTGTGATTTTTCGTGCATTTTGATAGTCCTCTGACTTGAAAATGAAACAATATTTCACTCTATGTGACTCTGAGTGGAGCAAACAGCCCAGAACGTCTGGTACAGTGAAGGTTAAATGGCTTTTGAAGTAAACTTAAAATGATTTACTAAAATAAAGAAGAGAGTAAATCTGGTTTATCTTTCGAAAACTTTACATTGTGAATGTCACTATTTACTGTGATGAGTTCTGCTCACGGCAAATCAAAGGTTTCAATATTTTTTCTTGGACTTTTGTCACGAGAACAAGACAAGCCTTATTTGGGATAACTCACCCTTTGGACTCTCATTTCATCCCGAGTCAGGATTCTCTAGTATCTGGCTTCTAGTAACAACACCACCAGCGCTGGTCATCTCACTTTAAAAAAGTAATTAGTTACAGTTACACATTACTTCTCCTCAAATGTAATTGAGTTGGTAACTCAGTTACCACATTGTAAAAGTAATTAGTTACTCAGCAAAGTAACTGACGTTACAATTTTTATGTTCTATAACGCTATTATGATCTGTAACATATTTTATATCAAAGATGTTTAAATTAACTGATTGAAGAATAAAAACACTATATACAGTATTTTAGAACATTTGGTATTTATTTGAACTCAGTAGACTGCCGTCTGCAATATGATATACATAGGAATAAAAACAAAACATAAAAATTGAAAATCTAATTCAAGACAAACTTGTGTAAAAATAAACAAAGGAAGATCTGGCCAATAAGGCCAAAATCTCAAAATCTCTGTGACTGTAAATTATTGCAGAATAAACAGAACACAATCCAACTCTCTCAGTAGATTAACATGTTTAATCTCAGTGAAAATGAGCAATACATTAGTCTATACTAAAATACTTCTCTCATCTAACAACTAAACCAGAGGTTAAAGAAAAGGTTTGAGTAACAGCATCTGGACTAAGTTTTCAAGGTGAAGACGTTTTGTCTCTAAATCCAAGAGACTTTATCAATTCTGAGATCAACTGTAAGAGAGCTGAGCTTATATCTCTAGAGGGAGGGCTTTCCAGCTTATTCCCATCTTTCTGAACATTACATTCATAGAGCTGTAGCAGTTTCTTATTGTTTAGGGACTCAATTTTGAGGCACAGGTTTTGTGTAGATGATAAATATGTTTAAATTCCCAGACTGGTCATTTGCCCAATCCCTGTTTCCTATCTACCTATACTGAAAATATATTAATAACGGGCAAAAAGGCCATTGATTATCACAAAAACAAGGTTTATTTGAAAATATATTTTTTTTCTTTTCTCGTTTTGTCTTGAGTGAGGATTATCATCCAATCAGCTGACTGCAGTATTTAACTACGCTCCTACCAAAGCGGAGCACAAAGCTCGACCCCTAGCTGAGGTGTCCCCAAAGAGGTATGGCCTGCTTTTGGGAACCCTTCTGATGTCTTCTGGTGATGGAAACGCAACAGAACCACCCTGCCTGCACCGTACTGTCTCAGTGGAAGTGAGCCTAAAGGCCTAAACATGAGTTGACTTTACACTCTAGAAATTCTTTTTCAATGTCAATGTCATTTTTTGCATATTGCACATTTAAAACAACCATTGTGGCCAAAGTGCTTTACAGTCTCAGTATAATGCACTTGAAAATAAGAATGTAGTAAAAACAAATCAAACAAGACATAAAAGCAAAAAAACAAAGATTAAACAAATAAAATATATAAAATATAGTCATAGTCAAGCTCAACTTGTGGAAAGCCAGTGCAAACAAATGGGACTTTAGTGAGGACTTAAAAATACTGAGGGACATGGCAGCTACGAAGAGGTAGACTGTTCCAGAGCCTCTGGTTTTGGTACGTCTAAAATCTACTGGTTTGTCAAACTTATTAGCAGCACCAGAGTTATATGGTTAAAATGACCCGTACCACTAAGAAGACGAAGAAGCTGCGATTTGGACTAACTGCAGATGACTAATAGAAGACTGGTCCAAACCACAATACAAAGAATTACAATAATCCGAGTGAGAGGTTATAAATGCATGGATTACATGCTCAAAGTCATTTGGCGGCAGGTAAGCTTTTACTCTGCGTAAAAGGCGCATTGGAAAAAAACCCGGTTTTGACCACAGAGCTTATTTGTTGGTCTAATTTAAAGATGACATCCAAAATCACACCAAGATTTTTGACGGAAGAGCGACTATAAGGGGCTAGTGGGCCAAGGACATCATTCATTTAATTGGAATTTCCAAAAACTACAATTTCAGTTCTCTTTTTATCTCAATTCTACAGATAATGACACAATTAAGGAACAAAAACACACATTCAAAGTCAAGACCACATTCAAGTCCACACTCTGGCCTGGTCAGCGAGGTCTTTTGTTCAGGGGCGCTATAACAGCATGGATCAGGCTTTTCCTGAAGTGAGCCCTTCTGCACCTTAGTGCCCTGTGTCTGCGTCCCAAGGGGTGTGTGTTGAGGTACATGTTTAATGGTTTAATTATTTTGGAAGCAGTTTTGATTATCGTTGCTTGGTTTTTTTTAACAGATAGCATGGTGAAGCAGTACAGAAGGATAGACTGAATTAGTAGAAGCAGGAGGAAATGCAATATAAAGTCCTTTTAGTTTGAAGATGACTGACTGTTCTGAGTGTGTTCCGGTGGCCTATTTAAAAAAAAAAAAACTTAAATCATTTATATCAAATGTTTGATTTCTTTAGAAAAAAAGTAGCATGACCACTATGTGGCGCTACCCAGGACTTGACTCTGAAGAAGTCCCCTCTAAGGAGGATCCTGTTGATTATGAATCAACCTTGGTTTCCTCCCAACATGATCATTTTTCCCATACTGAGTGTGAACCATCGGTGGACGGAGCTGCCTGCTATGATGCTGCATTAGAATTGTTTATCCAGCGCAGCTCTCCTTCCGAAACCCCGTAGCCTGGCAGCAGCTTTGAATTCTTTGAAACATTGCATCAGACACAAATAACCACTTGTTTTAATGTTTAATCCTGGTGGCTGCCTTCATTACACTCATCTGTGCGGTGGTTAAAATGAAACAAGCTCTCCTGAAACACACAACCAGGAGCTCATCATCACCACCACTGCTGCCATAGTTACAGCAGATCCCCCTTCTCAGACCAGCCCACCTACTCCTACTTATCCTTTTAACACGAGCAGAGCTGACACTGTAATTAGGTGTGCCACTAATAAGTCTTCAAAGGCAAGTAGCTACACTGAAGAACGTCAACCATGGTACAAAACACTCCAGCCTGGTTTTCTCAGAAGAGCTGTATATGGTACACTTCAGCTCACGGCACCTGCTCTAATCTGCTTTGTGTTTCCACTGTCGGGAGTGGAGTGAGGTGGAGAGGGGAGGGGGTGAGAGGCTGTGAACTGAGGGATAAAGGCCATTGTTGGATCCAGTTTAAAAATCGGGAGAGCTGCGCTGCATTTTAGTGATTTACTCTTTCATGTCACAAATTCTGCTTGGTTTAAATTCTAGAAGCAAAGTCCATAAGATGCTGACTCTATTTAATGGTAGGTAATATTTTTTTCTTCTCTTCATGTGGTTGTTTAAATCTTTCCTTTTTGTACAACATTTAATTCCATTCTTCCATTTAGTCCTATTAGGGTTTGTAGCCTATCCCACCCTGCTAGTTAGTCACAGGGCTGACAGTTAGATGCAGTGACAGATAACCATTCACTCTCACGTTCATTCACCAGGGGGAATTTAGAATGTCACTTCATCTACACATGGGAGGACATACAGACTCAAAGAAAGACTGTGTGTCAGCCAACCCAGGATGACCATGACCCATGACCTTCTTGCTGAATGGCTGGAGTGCTGACTCTGCTACCATATACCAATGCAAATATTATAAAAGTTATAAAAGTGAACAGAATAGTGCCAGACATCTTTTTGCAAACAAGGCTTTAATGGACACTTCAAATCAATAGGCTGTAAAACATATCTATTGTCTCTATGGTATAATAAATATCACATTTTTATGAACTTTATGTTAGCAAAGTATTTTTTTTATCCCTTTATCGTCCCTGTGGGGAAATTCCTAGTTGGCTGCTGCCACCAGGGGGTGCCAAGCATGTTTTTTTTTTAAGTTGGTGGGGTAAACCAGAGTACCATGCAAACTCCACACAAAAGGTCCCGCCGACCCTGGACCTTCTTGCTGACCACTGTGACCTCCGGGTTACGATTGAGAGGCTTTCACTGTGTGTTGAAGGAGCCTGCTGTACATCACAGGGTTTATGTGTGCAAGGCCTCTCACACTGAAGAGGCAACTGCTTTTCCAAACGTGTGGTAACATAATGTCATGTTAGCTTCTGTCTAGCTTCTTCTGCTGCTTCTGTCTGTAGACTTTTAGGGAGCAGCCTTAATCAAAAACATCTGCCACCATACAGACAAGGCCAGCCAGGTGGCTGTGGAAAAGGCCCACACTGAGAAATAACGTAGGTCCATGATTTTTATTCAAAACTGCCACATCATTGGTCTGAGCAATGATGTGGCAGTTCTGACAGGTCTGGGCATTTTTGCGTTTGAAGATGTAGCAACCAATTTACCATTATAAACATAAACAACATGTCGCTGCTCTGATTAGATAAAACTGTTGTGATAAATCCAGTCACCTCCAGTTATTCATTCAAAGCACCTGTTCTTTTGCAAACGCTTTCAACAGGAGCCCTCCAGATGGTTTTGTGGAACAAACTATGTTCTGTGGAGCAGTTTTATCTGCCAGAGGCAGGTTAATACATTGTTTTTTCAAATTATACTAACTCACAGTTTTTCTAAATTTCAATTTGTATCAAATGACAATGCCCTTCCCCTGCAAACAAATGAGAAAAATGCAAGCATGTAAAGAGCCGTATTGAATATGACAGGAAATTAAATGCTTCGAGCTCTTTTATAATCCAGGGAACAGAGATGTTACATGTTTGTTGCACGTAACACCCACTTGTGTCTGTCAAAGTTCAGCTCAGTGAGTCTGTGAGTCCTAAAAGAGTGGTGAATCTCTGAAGGTCACAGAGCAACATCTGTCAGTCTTTTCCCTCCCCTCCCCCCTCTGGCCGTTCATGTCCTGTCCAGTATGGGATTATTGCCGTTCTAAGCCCCTCCCCCTGTGTGTGTGTGTTGGTCAGAGTGGATTAATCCTGGAGATGAGGCTGTACTGCTGCCGTCACAGACTCCAGTGTAGTTTACCTAGCTCTAGCTCTGCTTTCAGTTTTGGACAGGTTCAACATGCACCTCAATTTAATTTAAGATTATTTTTGTATATGTACTGTATGTAGTACTTGCAGATTGTTCTCTGTCAAAATGTTGTTCCACAGTCAGACTAGGCATGTGCCTCTCTTTGCTGTGACCCTTGCAGCCTGTTGCCCTCAACAAAGTCAAGAATAAATGTTTGCACCAACGTCTACTTTTTCTGCAGTCTTAAAGCAGCTGTTTATTGTCCTATTTTGATTTATTCTTTATTTAACCAGGTAGGTCAGTTGAGAACCATTTCTCATTTACAATGATGACCTGGCCCCATTGGGGGGACTATTGTACATGTTTTTGGTGGTAGGGAAAACTGGAGCACCCAGGAAACCTACACCGACACAGGGAGAACATGTAAACTCCACACAGAGAGGCCCTGGTCTGGATGGGAATCCAGAACATTCCTATCAGTCAAACATCCTGCTAATCCCAAAACTCCAAAATTTACAACATTCATTTCATTCTGATTCTTGTCATTCTTTCTTGGCTGTGTGTATTTAACAAAAAACACAAGACACTTGAAATCAATTGGATAACAGAACCTCAGTACTACTGCCAGCATTTACTGTCTCCAGGTCCACCCCTCTCAGACTTAACAATTTGTTCGTTACAGACAATTAATCTGCTGTTCCAAAATCATTCATCATTGTAGCTTCAATGATGCTCTTAGTCAGACAGGGTCAAAGATCACACATCTCACAGTCACATACAAATAAAAATTCACTAAACAAATAACAGAACTTTAGGGCAGTCATGCAGAAGGATGCTATAGTCTTTATTAATTCCATATAGAATAATATTTATAAATCAGCTATGCATGCTAATGACAAAGTGGGTATTCCATGAAGGTCACTTAGAGAAGTGCTTAGGAGTGAGGGCAAAACCTGTTCCATAAAGACTAGCCTGCAATAACGTTTGCAGAACATTAAAACTACAGCGGGTAAATGCAGGGAGTGGAGAAAATGCCCTCATCAAGGTTTACTACATCAAGTGTGTTTTTACAAAGTGCACTGAGGTACCACAAACCCAAAAAAGACATAAGAAATAAACTGTTATGTCTCCTGTCTCCTTTATTACTCTCCAATAAAAACACTGAAGAAATGACACATGCACAAAACATTTATTTAATATTTACACTGTATCATTTTAAAATGTAGACTAATTTATTTATTTATTTATTTATTCATTTATTTATTTATTAGTTAAAGCTAAATATTTTTTTGTGGTCAGTAAAGTTCATTAATCTGATAAAACATTAGAGGGACAGAAAGGGGACAAAATGACAACTTTTTCCATTTGTGATAAAAGTGTTTGATCAGAGCTAAGCCTGACCTGAACCTTGCCCAGGACCAGGTCTGAACCAGGACCAGGTCTGAACCAGGACCAGGTCTAAACCAGGACCAGGTCTGAACCAGGACCAGGTCTAAACCAGGACCAGGTCTGAACCAGGACCAGGTCTAAACCAGGACCAGGTCTAAACCAGGACCAGGTCTGAACCAGGACCAGGTCTGAACCAGGACAACAAAATGAGCCAGACTTATTGCCTTGCTTATGGGGTTAACTCGCTTCAACCTATCATGCTGTTTTTGGAATGTTTGCATTAAGCTGTCTGTTTTTCTGAACAACAAATTTGTCCACTCTGTTCCTATTCTCTGCTGAAGACCACTCAGGTTGTTACTCACTGTTATGTGTCTTGTTGACAATCGGTGATGAACAAGGTGTGTTTGATCTAATGTAATGCAGTAGATTCTCAGTTCAGAATGAGAAGAGAAACAACGTTCCTTTCACAAACTGAAATAAACACAGAGTATCTCTACAAATGGCAAATAACCTGATGTGAGAGTCAGTAGTAAGCTCCCAGCTGCTTCGGCACATTGTATTGTCTTCATCAAAATGATTACATTCTGTTCCATGTCTGTGTTCTAACTGAAATATGCTGCTTGTTACTAGAGCTGCTGCCTGATTGAAGGAATGACAGAGTGCTCTTCTTTGTTACAGAGGTAGACAACACAAACTGATGGCGCTCTCCAACACAGCACTGCCACAAACTGACACTAATTTGAATCTTCACTGGGGAGCCATGAATCACATGGCTGATTCTGATCGACGGCGCGGACCTGATACCTCGATCGCTCCGGCCGGATGAAAAATGGCAACCGCACAATCATTTGCTCCGGTAAAATCACATATCTCATCCTTTTGCCGAGGCGCTCCTTACCGTGGCAGCAACAGTTGGCTGTCGAGTGAGAGGCTGCAGCTCGAGGGACAGCCCTCACAAAGACAGACAATACTCCATGCACACAACAGTCATCGGAGGAAAAGACAGACCACAGCAGAGGTGGAGAGGGAGAGGCTGAGGTAGACACTCGCTTGGAAGAAAATTTAATATCCCTCTTGCAATCAGGGCATGATGTTGAATATTGGAAACAGAATTGACTTACTCTGGGTTTGACTGTGGCTGAAGGGGGAGCATTTTAGGTTTGAACTGAAGCAGAGAGATGCAAAAAAAGAAAGGCTGAAGCCACTAAGCTACACCGCAGAATAGATGCCTGGCAACTGGCAAAGAAGCTCTGACATGCACCACTACACTGTTGTGCCTTTAGACTTTTGTGTTAAAGCCTGAGAGGGACAAATACCTTGGCTGTTACTGCTTGTTCTTAGGAAACTAAGAACAAATAACTGCCACATACCACAAAGCCCTCTCTATTGCAAAATCACTGTATCATTTTTGTACCATACCGCATCAACCGTGCAAAGGTGGAAGAAACTGTAGCAAACAAACACAGTCATGGATGGGATTTTTGGAGCGTCCCACACTCAGACCCTCCATAATTAGGATTGATGTGTTGCACTATTGCTGTATCGCAAAATTTGTATCATGACATTAACACGTTCTGAAGCTGCACTAAAGAGGTAGATATAATAGAATTTGTGGGAGAAAAGCTACAGCTGTAAAAACAGAATAGTAGAAACCTTGTTAAAAATAATGTTGTAGAATCATTGTATTGTATCACAGAATGCATTGTATCACAAATCAACAGATGTGACACAAAAACTTTGTGTTCTGTTAAAGCCCATCTAAGGACAAAATCTTTGGCTGTAAATGCTGCATACTTGTCCTATCAAATACATTTTTAATACTCTATACAGAATGTTCTGTATGGTAAGACTGTGCTTCTCAATCAAATGACTGTATATTCAGCTATCAATGAACAAAATGAATATCTGAAATTATTTAAAGGTTCACATGTCACAAAGCTAATGACTACATAATGGAAATACAATTCCATTTTTGGCAAAGATGCAGTAAACACAGACACAGCAGATAAATGTAAACCTGTTTCCTAAACAATTATCTGGTCAAAGTGGCTGACACAAACGAGGAAAGTCATAGTAAGTGTCTAATAATATTTGAACAGTTCATTTGCAAAAGCTGACAATTTTTATAAATTGTCATTATATATATATATATATGTATATATATATATATATATTATTGTTTGCTAAAGGTGATATAAGTCAAACCAAATTTGAGTGGTATTGTCCATTTGGGACCACTAATATGGATTTGGGCTTTAAAAATAGCGCTATGCAAAGAAGAAATTACAAGCCTTAGTTCACTGATTTCCAAAATGGCATTTATCTGTTTTTGTAAAAATGAACTCTTCTTATATTTTTGCTGTTTCACAATTCATTACATTGTGAAAGTAAGGGCTAGGGAAAGTAAATCCAATGAAACTGGCGTCAAAGAGGTAACAGCAGAGATAACACTGAATGTAAATCCTTAATGAGGCAATGGAGCTGGCAACAGCAAACCCTGTCGTATAAAAATTGCTAGTTGTCAGTAACCATATACTACAATGACATATTGCAGACTCGTTGTTCTGGGATATTTGTATCATGAATCATCACATTCTGAAACTAAGATCTAAAGAACAGAAATACATGCAACTGGTGTCAAAGATGTGTAGCAGAGGGGCTAGTGTCTTGTCTCCACAACTGTTCGGAGAAATATTGCACAATCACTGTATTACACTAAACATTGTATCCTGATCTCAATCACATCCGATTCTTAATCTAAATTAAGACATAGAACTGCAGATACAACAAATGGTGTGGGAGAGTCTATGGTGAGAAAATGTCTAATGATTTATGCTAGATTCTCTGTATGGAAATATTTGTTTCACAAATCACCATATTCTGAATCTAAAGACTGAGGAACCATGCAACTGGTGGGAAAGATGCAACAGCAAAGAAAGCAAATTGTTGAGGAAGCACTATTATAGAGATTATGTCTAGTGAAATGTTGCAGAATAACTGTATTATGAATGCATTGTGTCATAAGACGTCACATTCTGTAGCTGAAGATGCAAGGAAGCGTGCAACTGGTGTCCGAAACTGTGAGACAGCAGCAGTAACAGACAGAGCCATGTTGGCATGTCACTCACTGGAGTCGTCTGAGTCGTAGCCCTCCACGTCCGGCTCCTCGTCCCTCCGGAAGGCCGGGGAGCAGGCAGAGGCTCCGGCCAAAGCCCTGTCCTGACTCGGGGTGTCCTCATTGGAGCTGTCGGCGGTAGATGAAGCGGTGGCTGATGAAGAGGAGGAGGTGGTGGACAGGGCCGTTCGCAGGGGGGGACCTAAGTGGGCGGTGGGGGGCAGACCCCTCGGATACCGGGGAAAGTAGTCCGAGATCTGCTTGATGGGCTGGATGGGACCGGGGCACACGTCAATGGCCATGTGCTCTTGGATGCTGATGGTGGGTTTCTCGCCTTTGCGTTGTGTCATGCATGCGGTCCTACTCCCAAATCCACGGAACAGAACAAAAGAAGGTATAGTCCTGGTGCTGCTGAGTCCAGGTGGTCTACATGGGTCTGCTGTGAGGAGAGCCGGCTCTGTGCTGCCGTCTGCGGAGCGAGTGAGCGGCGTGTGTGGAAGAGTGAGGCACAGAAGCAGGATTAGACAGGACGGAGGGAGGGATCAGCTGATGTCACTGCCTAGCAACCGCGCCGTAAACAGGAACCATCAGCTTGACGCTTAATCATGATATTAACCCCCTCCATCTGTCAGGGGAGGGGGCCGGAGTGCCAGACGAGTGTGTGCATCGCTGAGGGGTGGGGGGGTTGGGTTGAGGACAAAGAGCAGGGAACACATGCTCTTCTCCAGGTGTCACTGTGGAAGACATGTCAGCCATGTTACCAAACACACCAGCTCTCAAGCTTCATTCATGCAGACCAAGTACAGACCAGGTCCTTCTAAGAGTCAGGGTTTGGAGAAGGAACCTCGCATTTTTAAACAAGTGTGAGACTGGCCTACAAATAAACTGATTTTGTCATTTCAGATATGACTTTATTCATTAAATCAATGAAAACAGTTGATTTTTTTAAAGGCATTACACACACACAACAGTTTAATAAAGTGACCTCTAAATTACTCTAAAGGGCCGTAGATCTGGAATAAACGGCATTTCCACATTTACATTTGTTATGCCAGTTCTGCATATAATACCTTTAAAATGATAGATGATTCATAGGTCACGTATAAATCCTTCTGATAAACTGATACAGCGTTTACAGCAATGATGAGTGTGGCTCTCACATCTGCTTATTTAGAGGTCAGCATTAAATTGACCTTAATATGACTCATGTATGATAATTTCCCTCAGATTATAATAATTACGAGCCTCTGATATGAGCTCGCTGTGACATTTACCATCTGGCAGCACTTGGAGGAGTCAGCTCGTTACGTCGCACAAAGTCAACCGGTTGCTGTTTTTTCCAATGCTTCCTTTTATTGGTTGTTTAGTTAATCTTTTGGATATATATATATATATATATATATATATATATATATATATATATATATATATATATATATATATATATATATATATATATATATATATATATTTCACATGGGCTATCCAGTGGGGGTCTTTAGGCAAGACCCTTCGCGCTACTGCCTACCTCATATAAATGATGAGAGACAATAAATGCTTTGAGAAGCCGGATCAGATGATATATATATATATGTATATATATAAAACATTTTCAAAAATGTTAAACTTTAAATGGTGTGTTTTTTTATTCAGTATACTTCAGGTTCTTAGTTCTGATAAAAGGCTAATATTTAGATAATATAAATTAGATAATATAAAATTGAGACAAAAAATGCTAAATGGTGTACTTTCTTTTCAAAAATAAAGCCAGCATTTATTGGCAACATCTGTTTGTGGTTTCTGGAGTTGATATGGTACTGATCTTGTTGAATTAAAACAACACTAGCGGAGTACCAAGTCCACGAAGACACTTATGTGTGGAATACCAGAGGCACAGAGTTTTAGGTTTTTAGAGTACCAAGAACACAAAACCCCTGCCAACTCAGAGCTTGGCGGGGTTAAAAGGTGGGTTCTCAGGTGTAAGAGGTGGGAGGGGAAGCCTTACCTATGCCTGGGTCTGGTTGAGTGCTGGAGAAGAAGAGGCCCCCCTTCGTCGGTTAAGAAAATGTGTTCTGGCGGGGCAGGCTGTGTGACCTGGTCAAAATGACAGTGTAACACAAATGTTCCTGTACAACCACACACCAAAACTATTTAAAAGTCACTCCACTGAATAGTTTAACTGAAGACATTAAAGCACGAAAAACAAATATACAAAGCAAACTGAGAATGCTGAAGATCTGAACTCAAAAGCTAGCAACATGCCTGGATGTAACAATCAACACAGCGTACTGGAGAAGCAGAACAACGCATATTGAAAACTGAAGACAAACTGGATCGAAATGAAACGACTCAAGCCCTTGAAGTAAGTAGCACTACTGGAGGCAAAAACGATGAATCTGGAGAATCAAGGGAGGGAGAACAAATCTAAGACTCTTTGGCCAAGAAGCCGATGGTCAGTGCCCACTTCTTGAGTTTGTGAGTACTATGTTACCCAAATGGTTGAAACTTGGGCTCATAATTCACTAGAGATTAATACTAGAGAGAGTACATCGTGCTGCTGGAACTACAACCCAAAACCACAGCAGAGACATCCTTATTAGCTTTCTAAGAAACCAGAATAAAGAACAATTTTTATGAGTGGCCAGGAAACAGGACAAAGTACATGACAGACTCAAGCTTGCCTTTGTTCACGATTTGTCGGCAGAATTTAGTGGAGTTAAGAAGATGTTTACCGATATGGGCACTTACTGAGGCTTACAGTACAACCCATGCAAGATTGTGTATAACGGGAGGATTCAGCTGCAGGAAGCTGAAGACTTTCACTGTAATAATTAAGGCCAACAATTAAAAAAAATGTATAGAGCTACCTGAGATTACTTCTGTGGGAATTGGTACAAGCTCTGAACTCGCTTTTGTTTTATCGAAAGGCAAACGAGGAGATACAGGTGGGACAAACTTGACACTGTTAGGTAGTTTAGGTTTATCTAGTCATTCAGAGGTTAGGCTTTTCTTCATGGGGTAAGACGGTGGGAGGGAGGAGAAATGGTGGACAACGAGTAAGTTTAGTAAAAGTTGTTTTTTATTTTGTTTTTAAGTTTTTTTAATTTTAAGTTTTGGTTTTGATTAAATATATTTTTTTGTTTTATGATCAGCAAAATCAAAATTTACAAAAATATTAACACATGGCAAATAAATTAAAGATTGTCACATTTAACGTCAGAGGCCCGGGGCATGCTATCAAACATAAAAGAGTTTTGCAAAAGGAAAAGGCTGATATAGCATTTCTGTTAGAAACACCTGTCTTGTGGGAGCATAAGAAAGACTGGGTTGGTCAAGTGTATTATTATTTATGGACATGAAGCTCATTCATTCATTCATTCATTTTCTACCGCTTTGTCCCGTTAGGGGTCACGGGTGACTGGAGCCTATCCCAGCAGCTTTGGGCCTGAGGCGGGGTACACCCTGGACAGTGGACAGTTAGTCACAGGGCTGACATATAGATATTCTCACTCTCACATTCATTCACTAGGGACACTTTAGAGTTGCCAATTAACCTGTACATACATGTCTTTGGACGGTGGGAGGAAGCCGGAGTACCCGGAGAGAACCCACAGTAACACGTGGAGGACATGCAGACTCCTCACAGAAAGACTGTAGTCAGCTGAGAATGTTTGAGTCGGCCAGGTTTTGAACTCACAACCTTCTTGCTGTAAGGCAGGAGTGCTAACCACTCTGCCACATGCACCCTTGGACATGAAGCTAAATTTTGTTATTATCTACTGTATGTATGTCTCCACCAATAAGGTGTATGAACAACGATCTAGATAGAAGTTCGAGTGGTGTGATTAAACAGAGCTTTAAAAGAAGCCTCTGAAAACATAGTGCTAACTGTTGTGTGGCAACATTTTCAACCCAATCATAAAAGATGATATACTCAACCGAAAATCCTATTGATTCTAATTTTCAATCCTTCTTAGATAAAATAAAACTCCCTGATATATATTAACAGGAAAAAAAAATTCTAGATAATCGCTTTACTGAAGAAGACGTGATAGATTAGAAATTATTAAATTTTTGCTCTCTGGAAATTTACCAGGTTTAGACGGGTATACTAGGCAATTTTCTAAAACCTTTTGGCCTCAATTAAGTCACCTATTTATGCCTTTTTTATGTTAAAATATTTTAATGGCAAAAGTATACTTCCCAAATCTATGAATATAGCAGTACAATCACTTATTCATAAAGAAGAAAAGGACCCTGTAAAATGTACTTTATACTGCACAATTTATTTACTTTGATTGCTTGATTTCAAAATTATTTCTACATTAATGGCAAAAACATTTCCAGCTCATTAGCCTCAACCAGTCAGTTTTTATTAAAGGTCGGTATGTTTTAAATAACATCCAGAGATTTTATGAATGTGATTGACCTCATGACCCTATCAAAACAACAAGCACTAACATGATCCTTTAATGCTGAGAAAGTGTTTGACAGGATCGAGGGGTGATATCTAACACAAGTTATAAAGAAATTTTATTTTTGGTGAAAAATGTATCCAGTGAATTAGCTCCATGTATAGGAACCAACAAGCTTTGATTTCTTTAAAAGTACTTTTTAGATCGACATGGCTTAACTAGAGGATGTCAACCAAGTTGTCCATTGCTATTTAACTGAGCAATTGAACCTTTAGCAAAGACAATTAGGAGCAGTAAAGAGATCTCGGGAATTAAAACTGGAGACAATGTAAACAGGATTTCACTAAAGGCAGACAATATCGTACTATATTTATCAAATCTTGAAAGTGCTATTCCAGAAACTTAATAATATAAAAATATATTCAATATATTTTGCTTGGTAAGATGTAAAGAAAAATTGTGGACTTTCAAAAATAATCTCTAGGATTGCGCCTCTATCCTCTATGCTTTTTACTTCCATTCATCCATCTTCTACCACTTATCCCGGACCGGGTCAGCAGTCTAAGCAGAGACGCCCAGACTTCCCGCTCCTCAGACACTTCCTCCAGCTTTTCCAGGGGGATACCGAGGCGTTCCCAGGCCAGCCGAGAGACATAGTCCCTTCAGCGTGTCCTAGGTCCCCGGGGTTTCCTTCCGGTGGGACAAGCCCAAAACAAGCGTCAAGCGTGGGACAAGCGTCCAGGAGGCATCCGAAACAGATGCCCGAGCCACCTCAGCTGGCTCCTCTCAATAAGGAGGAGCAGCGGGTCTACTTTGAGCTCCTCCCGAGTGACCGAGCTTCTCACCTTATCTCTAAGGGAGCGCCCCGCCACCCTTCGGAGAAAGCTCATTTCGGCCGCTTGTATCCGGGATCTCGTTCTTTCGGTCATGATCCAAATGACCCCAAGATACAGTATCTCTCCACCAACCTGAAGGGGACAAGCCACCCTTTTCCGACTGAGAACCATGGTCTCAGACTTGGAGGTGCTGATCTTCATCCCAGCCGTCCCAGTGCACACTGAAGGTCCTGGCTTGATGGAGCAAACATCCGGGCCCTGGCTGCGCCTAGAAATCCTGTCCATAAAGATAATGAACAGGACCGGTGACAAAGGGCAGCCCTGCCGGAGTCCAACATGCACTGAGAACAGGTCTGACTTACTGCCGGCAATGCGAACCAAGCTCCTGCTCCGGTCGTACAGGGACCGGACAGCCCTTAGCAAAGGGCCCCGGACCCCATACTCCCAGTGCACCCCCCACAGGGCACCACGAGGGACACAGTCGAATGCCTTCTCCAGATCCACAAAGCACATGTGGACTGGTTGGGCAAACTCCCATAAACCCTCCAGCACCCTGGAGAGGGTATAGAGCTGATCCAGTGTTCCACGACCGGGACGAAAACCGCATTGTTCCTCCTGAATCTGAGGTTCGACTATCGGCTGCATTCTCCTCTCCAGTGCCCTGGCATAGACTTTCTCGATGAGGCTGAGGAGTGTGTTCCCTCTGTAGTTGGAACACACCCTCCGGTCCCCCTTCTTGAAAAGAGGGACCACCACCCCGGTCTGCCAGTCCAGAGGTACTGTCCCCGACCCCCACGTGATGTTGCAGAGGCGTGTCAGCCAAGACAGCCCCACAACATCCAGAGACTTGAGGTACTCAGGGCATATCTCATCCACCCCCGGTGCCTTGCCACCGAGGAGCTTCCCAACTACCTCAGTGACTTCAGCTTGGGTGGTGGACAAGTCCACCTCTGAGCCATCGGCCTCTGCTTCCTCAGTAGAAGACATGTCAGTGGGGTTGAGGAGATCCTTGAAGTATTTCTTCCACTGTCCAACAATATTTCCAGTTGAAGTCAGCAGCTTCCCACCTCCACTGTAAGTGTTGGCACGGCAACGCTGACCCGAGTTTTTGCCTCCATAACCACCTGGGCAGCAGCCCGCTTGGCCTGCCGGTACCTATCAGCTGCCTCAGGAGTCCCACAAGCCAACTAGGCTCATACATAGGTCTCCTCCTTCAGCTTGACGGCATCCCTTACTTCCGGTGTCCACCACCGGGTTCGGGGATTGCCCGCCACGACAGGGACCAGAGACTTTGCGGCCACTCGACAGTGGAGGAGGAGAACATGGTCCACTCGGACTCAATCAGTGATGCGTGGGTCAATGTATTATTATAATGTACAACCCGCACCCAACCAACATTTTCAAGTGACCCGCCCGCAACTCGGACCGCAAAAAAAAAGAAGAAAATATTGTACCCAACCCGCTTCCTGACCCGCATTTTTTTAAATTAGTAAATGTTTATTGTAGCGTTATTGGGCCATAGACGTAGGAACTAGGCTTGCGGGGGTGTCCACCCTGACGTGTTGCGCTCAGAGGTGCAGCGGCGAGAGCACGACAGTTCTTGAGGCGGCACATCATTTTCCATTTCAGCTGTCTAGATGCATATTATTGATGATCACAATGTTTATGTTTTGACCTTGCTTGGAGAATTTGTCAGAAGGTCAACTGAGAGAGAGCACACTTTTGAAAAAGTGTGAAAGCCCTTAGGAGCGCAAAGTTACAAACTGTTCTTTTTCTGAATGCTGTATGATATAGCCTAGTGGTATGGGATAAAGGCTTGATTCATTTATTTTGTTTCATTTTCTTAACAATTAAGATGCTGCATGTGTTTATCTAGTCTAATTAAAGTGTGCATCTCTACCCCGACTTTCCCCCCCAAAAAATACCCCCTCTCTGAAAATATATAAAACACACAGTAAACTTAACCTGTTTTTAAAATGAAGTTTAAAAAAACAAAAAACAAAAGTAGCCTAATACAAGATAAATGCAAAATATGCATTTGTAGAAGACAATAAAATAGGCTGCATTGTTTAGCATTCACAAATATATCCATAACCTAACACAGGAACCTAAATCAGATACAGTAAGCCTAACTTGGACTTAAAAGGGCTATAAAGTGCTGTTGGTGGCCTAGAACCAAAGAATAGCCTAGCCTACTTATTTTTTTCCTTGTGCTGTGTAAAAATAATATTGAATCAACAGTCCCTGGGTCTGAGCCTGTTTCTTCTCGCCTCTATTATACGACCTGCAGAGCTGAATGTGCGCTCATTGGCTGCACTAGATGCTGGAACGCAGAGGATTCTCATTGCCAATGCACAAAGCCTCGGGAAGGTGAGCGCCTGTCTCTCCCAAAATTCAAGCAACCGGTTCTCGTTACAGTCATCCAGCGTAAAGTGTGCATCACGGTACCGCTCCAGTTCGTTCATTAGGCCCACATCAGCGGCATCATCTGCCCATTTAGCGAAGTCCACTCTAGGTCTTTTCTCTCTATGACTTTCGTTAGTGACGTCTAATGGAAGGTAAAATAGCATTTGTCAATAATGTAATTTACCACCATTAAATTGAAATATCCCATTCATCATTTATAGCTGTAGTGCTTGACGTGAAGTCCATGGCTTCAAAAGACACAGGGTATATGATGTTGGCAATGATTTTGTGGAGATTTTTCCTTTCAGTCTCAGTCATCATTTTGAGACGTTTGTAGCGGGGGCAGAGGAAGAGGGCAATTTTGTGCGTGTCTGTGAGGATTAACTTTTGATGGAGCAGTGCAAGTTTGCATGTACGAAGCAAAGCCATGTACTCAGGGTCTCTAAAGACTGGTTGGCAGTGTGTGCCCTGATTGTAAAACCACAGCATCACTAAATGCAGCGTCGGGTAGTCCTCTCCCTGCAACTCCTCAGATGCTTTCTTGAAAGGCTCCAAGAAATCTATCACGGTTGTGAGTGTGTTTTGATATATGTCTTATTTGCCCCCTGCTTTTGAGTAGCTCGTTAATTTCCCTGTATTGCTTGCTCACAGATTTGAGCATGTCAATTTTGCTATTCCAACGAGTCTCACATTCTTCGACTAAGCCATGTGGGAGAGCTGTGCTTGCACTGGCTTTTTTAAGATATTTGATAATGCCCTTGCACACGTCAATCATCTTCGTTACCTCCTTAATGTCAGATCCACTTTGTGTTCAGAACATGGGCTGCACATGGTATCCAATGATATTTTTTAGGGCAATGTTAGAGCCCTGGTCACTTATGAGCACCACCTGATCAAATGAGATCCCATAAGAACACAGCTGCTCATGAATCTGTTTGTGGATGTTTATTGCTGTTTTGTGCAATGTGCAATCAAATTCCACTGTGCACATAACACGGCTTGCCAGCTTCCAATCCTCTGTGATATAATGGCACGTCAAGACAGTGTAGGACCTTCTATTAAAATTATCAGTCC
Organism: Neodontobutis hainanensis; assembly: GCA_024349245.1. Classification (NCBI taxonomy): domain Eukaryota; kingdom Metazoa; phylum Chordata; class Actinopteri; order Gobiiformes; family Odontobutidae; genus Neodontobutis; species Neodontobutis hainanensis. The sequence continues at coordinate 65,357 of JALDNG010000166.1, read as the reverse complement.
ACATATCAGTCGTTATTGCAACTTCTCCATTGTCATGCAACGCTTACTTCAGAACCTCGGATAAGGCTTCTTTCTTGACCATGGCCTGTTTTTTAGCTCGATCACAGACTGCCTATGAGGAAGCACTCCATTTCCTTTCAGAGCTAATGACAATGAGACCAGAACAACCTGGTACAATTAGGTTTGGTTTCAGGGGAAACTCCTCCCTCTAGAGATATAAGCTCAGCTCTCTTACCAGCTGATACCAGAATTGATAAAGTCTCTTGGAATTAGAGACAAAACCTCTTCATCTTGAAAACTGTGTACAGATGCTTTTACTTTTCTTTAAGATGACCTGGATGATTGAGAACCTTCACAGACATAACAAAAGGGTATTTTATTATCAGTGCATGGGGCCTCATTCAGGTCTAACACTAAAATCTAGTCAGAGATATTAGATCTAATGTGTCCAGCCTTAAAGCATGGTGCAAAAGTGTTGGAGTACAAACATGGGCATCGCACTCGTGGGGGATGTGGGTATGTTAACACACCCACACCCACAATTTTCCCAGTGAGAGGGCTCTCTTCCTCCCTCTCCTGCAGGGCTGTCCTGGCTAATCGGGAGCACCAGGACAGGTCGGCCGAGTGATAACTAGACAGTGGCGTCAGGGAATCAAATAAATCTTTGTTAGATCTGTGCAGCCATGTGGCTTTGTTTGGCAGTTTTGATAGGCTTATGTTTGTAGCACTTGTTTGTAACACAAAATTGGCAACAACTTTGAACACTGTCACCGGCCGAACTGAGCAGACTCCTACACAACACATTTATCTGTGGCCTGAGCTTTGGCTGTGAGTTGCCTCTACAGTCCTGTCATGTGTCGCTGCCTGTCACTGTTTGGGGTTTACCAACCCTAAATGTGAGCCGTTAGTGAAGTAGAGCCTACGTAATATAGCAGTAAAATTATGTATACACTTATACTTACCAGACAACTATAACACCCAATTTACATCAAAAGCGTCTTATGAGCATCGCGTGTAACTCACATCTGTTTAAAATACGTTAATGCACACAAGAAGCTTCGCTGCTAGTACTCTTCGTGTGTGTCTCCCTCTCTTTTGCCGACGTCATCCATACTTTTGTGATATTCTTGTATCTTCAAAACCCGGCCGACTCAAACATTCTCGGCTGACTCTGATCTTTCTGTGAGGAGTCTGCATGTCCTCCACGTGTTACTGTGGGTTCTCTCCGGGTACTCCAGCTTCCTTCCACCGTCCAAAGACATGCAAGTACAGTTTAAATGGTGACTCTAAAGTGTCCCTAGTGAATGAATGTGAGCAAGAGGACCCCTTCGAAAACGAGATGATTCATCTCAAGGAACTAATCCTCACAAACAAAAATGTGAATAAATAAATAATTGAATAAATTATGTTTGTTGCACTATATTGTATTTTTTTTATCCTTTTGTTCAAATGAAAGGTTATGGCATATTTAAGGTTATTTTTGCTACAGTTGAGCTTGCTCGATGATCCAACAACATAAGCTACCACTAAACCGCTATGTTTTAGAAAGCTTTTACTTGATAGTGTAGCGGAAGTTAATTTTGAAGCTTGGTGCCTACTTCCTTTGTTTCCCAGGAATATTTTGCAGGTTAACGTGAAGCCACTCAAAAAATAGAAGCGCAATCTATCGATAGCGTGGCGTCGAGACGCTTCTGAGATGCTACTGAGACGCAGTCAGTGTAAATTATCAGACTGACTATCATAGAAAGAGATTCACCAGCGTGAGATGTGACGCTGCAGTAACGCGTGGCTGCAGTAACGCGACGCTGCAGTAACAGAAAAAGTATGAGCAGTGAGCAGGAGAAAATGAGCTAAATCACGTTGATATATTTTGTTTCCAGGGTTGGAAATTTTGTTTCATCTAATTTTATTGGACTTGCAGACCCCTGCAACTAGTTGTTGAAACTGCTCAATTTAAAAAAAAGAGTAAAGGGAGGGTTTTATAAACAATGTTTGGTCTTTCTGTTTAAAAGCCTGTGAGTCTGGGATTTTTGGGGTAAAATCAAAAAAATATATTTTTTCTGATACCATGGCCAGCCAAATGTCTACTAAAATGCACCAGAATTCATGGAATTACATCAGTTTTATGAGCTCTAACTTCCCACATGCTTCTGTCTGACTACACGCCTAAAACTGTGTTAACATGTTTCATTTGATGACTTTTGCCTGCATGGCTAATGAGGTGCTCAGCTCACTTTAAATTTGGATTAGTGCACATCTCCCACACTTTTGAAAAAACTTGCTACGCCCCAGAGTAAAAACAAGGAGTGACTATAATAATAATGAATTGGATTTATATTGCGTTTTTCTCCCGAGGGACCAAGGGACTCAAAGCGCTTACAGGCCGTCCATTATTCTTTCATACACAGTCACACTGGTGATGGTAAGCTACAACTGTAGCCACAGATGCCCTGGGGCAGACTGACAGAGACGTGGCAGCCATTTTGCGCCATTCACTGAACATTCTTACACATTCATACAAGGCAAGTGTCTTGCCGAAGGACACAACAACAGTATGAATTGTGGGGAGAACGGGAATCGAACCGCCTACCTTCCGGTTGAAATACAACCGCTCTACCACTGAGTCACTGCTGCCCCTGTAGAGGGAAAGAGGTATTAAATGAAAGCTCTGAAGCAGTTCTCAGAATCCTGATCTCAGCTGAAGCTACTGTATCTGAAAGCTGATTTGCCATACAATGTGTTCTAAGAATGTGTTTCTAAGATGTTCTAAGAAATTTCACTTGTTTGTAAATGTACTGTGGTGTGTCCTGATGAAGCGGTGTGTATGACTGTCTGTCACTCAGATCAAACAGTCACACCACAGGTGAATAAGTACTGTATGTGTTAATGTTGTTCTGAGAGCTAATCTGTCCTCAGATCAGGAGAGCAGCCGAGAACAGGTAGTGCCCTCTAGTGTTTGAAACAAATCACAGCAGATTTAAAAAATAAGCCTGCATTATGGAATTCCTCCATTTCCTCCCTTAAATGGAGCTGGTTGCCTTTAGATCAGGGGTCTCAAACTCAAATTACTTGGGGGCGGCAGGAGGCAGAGTCTGGGTGAGGCTGGGCCGGATCAGGTATTCCACAAAAAATACTTTGTTAAATCCTCTCAAATGTCATTACTAACATTTCTTTAACTTCAATGGGTTCTTCTGAACCTGAGCTATCCTGAACTTAAATGGAATATTGAAGAACATGAATGAGGCTGAGTGGCACCATGGGATGTCCACTTCCCTCGGTGATATTGTCAACATAACATTGGTGTTAATTTGCAGATTCGTCATGAAAACAAATCCACATGGATAGTGGCGATCAAATTGCCATCAACTTTCAAACAAATCAGACCATTTCAAATGATGGGAAAACAAAATACAATCCGCATTATCCCAAATCTAATGTCAGCAACATTGAATTTGTCCAGCTCAAGGTCAAACATGCTCATTTCAAACACAGTAAGAAGCAGTCATTTTATGACGGCTATGTGATGTTACACAGGCTCCTCCATAGTTGTTAAATGTTTTTCTGCCTGCATCAAGCCCAGAAGATGGCCCGCCCCCAGGAGCCATATACTCCACTGTGATGGTAGGTTGGTTCAGTTCCAGCACAAAAAGGAACCTTCCACACACAACGTGGTAACGTGCCATTCATATAAAACTCGCAGGGCACTAACAATAAACTTTTATATCATCCTGCGGACCACAAAATATCATCTTGCAGGCTGCAGTTGGCCCCCGGGCCACGGGTTTGAGACCCCTACTTTAGACAATTTCAATCACAAATAAATGGGTTCTTGTTTACGCAATCAAAACAATTAAATGTCCCTGCCAAAAAAATTATTTTGTAATTTTATTCCAGGTTTTGCAGACATAATTATATAGCCTACATTAAGTAACCATACTTTACACAAATAAAGAATTTAAGTGCTAAACTAATAAACAATAAGAAATAAACTAATCAAATTAACCAAAAAACAAACTTAAATAAACTAATCAGATTACTAAGTAAACAAGAATAAACATTTTAATCAACATAAAAATAAACACAAGACTATAGAAATAAGCAAAATAATTTAATAAACTAAACTAACCAACAAATGAGTAAACTAAATAACAAAAATTGTAACATTATACAAAATAGACAAATGGCTCCTACACTCCAGCCACTTAACTGTGCATAAAATCTTAATCACACTAAACCAAAAGAGCTATACTACTGTAGAATGTAATTTCTTCTTCATTGACCTGTAGCTGAAGACCACAAACAGAGCAGTAGGAGGTAGGACAGAGAGAGAGAGACTGTTAGTCCACAGCTGCCTCCAGCAGGTGGAAGGGCTTGGTCACGGGCCTCTTCAACACTGGTTTTGGTCTTGAGCTGCACAGAACCAACCAGCCCTCATTCATCAGCATTTAAAGCCAGGACTCTGCCTATCTGCCAACACTCTCTGGAGGCAGTGGCATCTGCTACCAGCACAATATCTCCAGGCCAGATGTTTCTTCTCAGCCTCATACGCCTCTGTCTCTCCTGCTTAAAGCAAGGCAAGGCCATTTTATTTATGTAGCACATTTCATACACTGGGAATCTCAAAGTGCTTTACAGGAATTAAAGACAATTTACAAGATTTAGATTTAGAAAAGAAAGAAAATGAAAAATTCAAAACATTTTAAAAGAAGAGTGCAGATAAAAACACTTTCAGTTGTGGTGTAGGCGGAGCTAAAGAGGAAGATTTTTAACCTCCCCTTATACATTGTTAAAGTTGAGGTTGTTCCAGGTTTTTGCTGCATGAAACTTAAACGCTGCTTCACCCTGTTTAGTTCTAACTCTGGGCACGAGCAGGAGGCCTGTCCCAGATGTTCTCAGAGTCAGAGGAGGCTCATAAGCTACTAGCATTTCAGAAATATATTCTGGTGCTAAACCATTTAGAGACTTGTAAAGCAGCAGTGCTGTTTTAAAGTCTATTCTCTGAGCAACAGAAGCCAGTGCAGAGATTTTAAAACTGGACTGATGTGGTTGTACTTCCTGGTGTTAGTTAGAACCCGAGCAGCAGCGTTCTGAATAAGCTGAAGCTGTCTTAACCCTCGTTTTGAGAGACCAGTGAGCAGGCCGTTACAATAATCTAACCTGCTGGAGATAAAAGCATGAATAAGTTTCTCTAAGTCTGGTTGAGACATTATCCCTTTGACTCTGGAAATGTTTTTAAGGTGATAAAATGCAGATGATGTAATTGACTTAATGTGACTCTGGAAATTCAAGTCTGAGTCCATGATGACCCCTAGATTTCTAACCTGGTTTTTAGATTTTAGAGAAAGAGACTCGAGGTGACTGCTGACACTTTCTATTTGTTTCTGTTCAGTTGGAGAAAATTATTTTGCCTTCACACATCAACCTGTTCGATGCAGTGACACAGTGAATGGATTGGTCCATTTTCACCTGCTGTGAGTGAGATGTAAATCTGAGTGTCAAGACACGACAAGACATTTATTTTTGTATAGCCCAATATCACAACAACAGCAGGAATGTGTCCAGGACAGTTGAAAAAATACATATAAATACAAAACATATTCACAAAAAACATTTATGTTGACAGCGTCCAGTGTCCACTCTGTGTGTGTGTGTGTGTGTGTGTGTGTGTGTGTGTGTGTGTGTGTGTGTGTGTGTGTGTGTGTGTGTGTGTGTGTGTGTGTGTGTAAGGTGGATGGGACCTCAGCCATCATCAAGGTAGATGAAAGATGAGCTGGGGGTCCTCCAACCCTAGGAGGAGGTAGAAAGGAGAAAAAAACGAGCTAAATACTACTGTGTCATCTGCATAATTATGGTAGGATACGCCACAGCTGTGTATTAACTGGCCTAAAGGAAGCATGTAAAGATTGAATAATAGAGGTCCCAAGATAGACCCCTGTGGAACCCCACATGTCAGGGCCATTTGGTCTGATACACAGTTTCCAACGGAAACAAAGTACTTCCCGTCTTCAAGATAGGACTGAAACCATTTAAAGGCAGTTCCAGAGATACCTATCCATTCCTCTAATCTTTGTGACAGGATTTCTTGGTCCACTGTATCAAACGCAGCACTCAAGTCCAACAGAACTAAGACAGAGACTTTGCCCGCGGCAGTGTTCAGACGGATCAAAGCAGTTGTTAAGTAAAAAAAAGTCATTAAGTTGCTGATATACTTGATGATAACTTTTTCGATGACTTTCCCTAAAAATGTCAGGTTTGATTTGGGCTAATAGTTGTTGAGCACTGTAGCATCAAGACTGCTCTTCTTTAGGAGAGGCTTGATGACAGCAGTTTTTAAGGCCCTTGGAAATGTTCCAGACTGTAAGGAATTATTATATATCAGTGAGATGTGGTAAAAAAAAAACTGCTTAGTACTGATTTTAGAAGTCTAGTGGGTAAAACATTGAGGCAGCAGGTGGATGAACTCAGGCTGGAGACAGTTTTTTCAATTGTTCTGTCATTAATGGGTGTAAAATGTGTAAACTCAACCAAAGGTCTTCTAGGTGGCTGCAGTGTTGTTGTTTGCCCTTTGGACTGTATCGCATGTTTAATGCCTCGAAACTTTTTGTTGATAAACAATGCAAATTCATTGCATTTAGTGTTGGAAACTAACTCTGGAAGAAATGGAGCTGGGGGTTTGTTAATCTGTTCACTGTAGCAAACAGGACATGCATAAGAGGTAAGTATTCTGAGATCCATCTTTTCCAGAAGAATTCACCCATGTATTGCACTTTTCTCCACCTTTTCCTCAGATACAAATTATGTTTCTGGAACAGTTCAGGTGGCATTACAGGTTTGCCCATTAATGTTGTGATTAGGCACGAGGGCTTCTAAATAATCAAGATCTTCAAAGACTGTTGTGATGGGTCTGTCATTTTAGATGACCTTAGTTTCACAAAACACAGTTTGAAGAACTTCACCTTTCTCAATCTGCTGTTTAAAGACCGAGGTAAGCTCACTTCTGACTGAGTAGTATCTCTGGTGCAGTCTGGGCAACATGGGGTTTCTTCCTGCATGGCAGAGATGGTGAATATGCTGGGACAGCCCTGTGAGGAGCTCTTTCACCATTAAAACCCAGCCTCTGTTCACTTCAGTGTCCCCCAGCATGAGTAGTAGGAGACAAGAAACTGGTGAGGCTTTTCTACTCCTCTACAACAGTACTGACCATTACATACTTTCTTTTTTTAGGGTCATCAACAGGGATCGGATCACACTTTTCATCAAGCTTAGACCACTTTTCTTTAGACTCAAACAGGAACTCAGGTCCTCTGCTATCATTACTCGCTAAGTCCATCTGCTGGATTATCTTTGGAGCTCACATACATATCTTGAATGAAAGAGACTCTGTTTGCAACAAAGGTGTGAAATGTCTTTGTTTCATTACAGATCTATTTCAGGACGGTGGTGCTGTCAGTCCAGAAAACATATTTTTCCAGCTTCTGGTGCAGCTGTCTTTGAAGCAGCTGGTTGATGTGGACAGCGAGGACAGCAGCTTTAAGTGCTAGACGAGGGATAGTGGCCTGTTTGAGAGGACTCTGGTCTTTCCAGGAGATGTGGTGGAGCTGCACTCATCTGTCAGGACACAAGCTTTTGGGCTTAATGCACCGCTCCACTTGAAACTGTACCATCCTTTTCAGGTCTTCCAGCCAACCAGATCATTGTTTGGAAAAGTGAGGATGGACAGCATCATCCCAGCTCAAGTGTCTTCTACAAAGCTTTTGTAAAAGAAGCTTGGCAGTGATAGGGGCCAGAAATGGGGCCAGAAATCCCAAAGGATCATAGTGCGCTCATTGCCAGTATTTTCTTTGCCTTGCTGTTGTCTGAGTCTGTAGGCAGCAAGGCTGTTACTAAGCCACTATGAAAGATTAAATTCGCCTTTACTGCACCTTTACTTGTGTCAAATCTTGCACCATTTGTATAGGCTCTTCTTCTGTTGGCAGAGATTTTAAACAATCATATGTGCAGTGTTAAATTATCCAAAAATTATATGTAAATGCTTGGTGGGCCGGATTAAACAGCCCAATGGGCCACATGTGTTAGTTTGCCCACCACAGTCCTAGACACTTCCTCAGCTCTTATGGGGGAATACCACGGCATTCCCAGGCCTGCCAAGCATGTCCGAGGTCTTTTCCGGGGTCTGCTCCCGGGGGGACATGTCCGGAACACCTCCTCCTCATCCAGGAGTCATTCGAAACAGATCCCCGAGCCACCTCAGCTGGCTCCTCTCGATGTGGAGGAGCAGCGGCTCTACTCTGAGCTCCTCACCCTATCTCTAAGGGAGCACCCAGCCACTCTGAGGAGGAAACTTATTTCGGCTGCATGTATCCGGGATCTTGTCCTTTCAGTCATGACCCATCATCTCACTTAGGTGAGAGAATGATGTTGTGGATTTTGGTTGGCAAACCCAGCTCTTTAATGTGAGCAATGTGTTCAGTTAAGTTAAGAGAAACAGGGAGAATGACTGCAGTGCTTTAATGTCCTAACCTTTTATCGTGGCCAGTTAATCTTCTCCATATATGCATGTGCAATTTTAGGTTCATTACCAAAATGTTCTGGAAGAAAACTCTTGGCTTTGTGATATCCCAGCTCTGCAGGTAAGTGCTGGCAACTGTGAACTAGGTATCTTGGCTGCCCCCTGGTGTATTGTTTGAGTAAGTGGAAGATGCAGCTTTATTGCTGTGGCAACACCGTGTTTATGAAGTGATGCCTTTAGAACTTTTAGATCCACACTGAGAAGAATTCATATCCAAAACATGCAGATTAGCATTTGCAGTTTCAAGTTGTGTTTGAAGTTCAAGTTTTTTTTTTCTGTTTTTAACCTCTTACTTTACTTGTGCTACAATTTGATGTTTTTTATTCAGAGTAGCAACATGTTCCAATAATGAAGCTTTTTTTAGCTTCCACATTTATGCGCATTGTCTCTGTCTTGGATGACTTTGATTTTAGAGTGTACATTGGAGACACTGTTATCTGGATCTACATCATCAACATTTTTTAAATTATTGCCCGTTGGAGACACATACACAGTAAGCGTTCATTTTATTTGCTAAGTTTACATTTAGTTTTTTCAGTTTATTGGTAGGTAACAGCAAGTTTATGAAAGCATCATGCACATTTTTTCCGTCTTGATAACACTAAAGGTTGTGAGGACAAAGACACTGACTTGGCTTTGTCTTTTGATTTCATCAAAATGTTTTGGTCCTCCATTAATCTTTTTCTTAACATGTTTCCATTTGAAAACTCAAAACCATAGGCCTATATAAGAAACGTCCATATTTTCCCTAGCTGTTTGTGTTTCAACATTCAACATTAATTTAAACTGGCTTGCAGCCTTTTATTACAATCCACGATGAGGAAGAAAGGAATACAATGTAGAAAATAAAATTTATATTCAATACTTTGTTCTACTTGTTGGTGGCGGTGCTATGCTTTTTATCCAGTCTCAACACCTCTTTGACAAATTTGTTTTACAGTATGGATTGTTGTCATCAAACACCAATAGTTTGTCCGTTTTTCTGTACCATTGTCTTTGAGGAGAGGGGGACCCTTGTTGTAGGTGAGGCATTTCCCACTCTCGGCATCCAGGGAACAAAAGGGATGAATTAAACAATCCTTACGCAGCCATCTGGGAATCAGTCAACAATAATCTACAAGATATGACTTCAATGAATGCTCCTTTTGATCCAAGGGCAAGTTTTTTGCTGTTGTAGTAACTGTTTCTCAAAAGAAACCTGACAAATTTAGGCGTGATCAAACTTCAAATAATCCCAGAGATGCATCATGGGTTGTGGTTTACACAGTCAAAATAATTAACTGTCTATGTGGGGGGCAGTAGCTCAGTGGGTAGAGCGGTTGTTCTTCAAACAAAAGGTAGGCGGTTCGATTCTCACTCTCCCCACAGTTCATACTGTCGTTGTGTCCTTGGGCAAGACACTTAACCCACCTTGCCTCCAGTGGCTGTAACACTGGTAATTACTGTAGAACAATGTAAGTCGCTTTGGATAAAAGCGTCAGCTAAATGAATAAATGTAAATGTCTATGCCAAAAAATGTATTTTGTGATTTTAAAATTAAAATTTTGTATCTCCTGCTCCTACACACAGTGAAATGTAGAAACCAGAATGGGAAACTTATGAAGCTTAAGCTGTCCTTTGTGTCCTGTCAAAGACCAGAGGGCGGGCTCACATTACACCCGTTTTAAAATCACTGTACTGGCTCCCTGTGTGTTTCAGGATTAATTTTATTTTGATGGTTTTTGAGTGCCTTTATGGTCTTGGGTCTTCTTAACATTCAGAACTGCTTTCACCATATCAACCATATCCGGCTCTGGCCTCCTAACCATTCCCAAAGTCTGGATTCACTCACATAGAGGCGTCTTATCAGTATTACAGCCCTCGCTTCAAAGTCTCAAAATCATTTTGATGGCTCTTAGACATGAGACTGATGACAACGCTCTTCCACGCTACACATATAATAAAGAAAATAGCAGTCCTGTTTTTACAAAATACACTTAAATGACCCTAATGTTTTAGAAGACATGTTTTTTCTTCCAAACTCACCAACTGGATAGTATCTACTCCACAGTGCAGAGGGATCTATACGCCCTCTGCTGGGGCTAGGAAGGGTACAAAAAGGCACTATATAAAGGCACACTAATTTACTATTTATTTATTTAAAAGTTATGCTAGTTAGTAAAGTGTAAAAATCCTGTTTACAGCCTGGTACAAAAGGTGACTCCGTTCTCTAGAGCTAAGTTTTTATTACATGACAACTCTGGAGGGGTGAATTTTTGATTAATATGTCCGTTTACGCTATCTAAAAACTATTGTTTTACTATAACAGTAGAAGCCCGGATGTAACTGCCCTTTTATTGCCCTTTCATAATGACAATATTGGTAAATAGGAGACCAATGGGCAGATTACTTATTATTTTACAATTACTTATTTACAATTTACGGTTGTAACAGCATAACTGTTGGAACTACTGCCCTAGTACTTTATACCACCACTAGATTACGCCTCCTTTTTTGTACTGTAAGGTTACTAGGTAACTTACGGATAAGGTAATTTTTTATTTATTTAACTTTTTTTACTAATACTATTAAACAGTTAACAATACAGCTGAATAATGCCAGGGATACATTATTAATAACAATTATGTATATATATATATATATATATATATATATATAAAACATCTATATATCTATACATATATCTTTATATATAAAGATATGTATATATATATATATATATATATATATATATATATATTTGTTATAAATATATATTTATAACAAATATTAGATTATTTTTATCAGTTTGAGAGGAAAATAGATTTATTCTTATATAGAATATTACAATTATTCCATATTTGAAATGTATGAGAAGAAAATGAGCTAGAAGCATTTGATTGTGGTAGTTCGCCAATTTTATGGGTGATCACTATTAAAGTTGGATTTAAGTAGTTCAAGGTGGTGAAGTCTAAGAACTTAGGTCCTCCCGAGCCTTTTGCGTTTACAAGGACTTACTGATTATAGTCATTGTGCTGTGTGTACACGTATAGTTGTGCTCTACCCAAGAGCGGTAAAGGATGTACAAACTAAACTCTATTTAGTCTTAAACTTAGCGCCGTGGAAATCTGGCTTTGTATGGTTTCTCAGTTTGTAAAAAACAAAAAGTGGAGGCGATAGCTAGCTCTCTCCACCTACATTACCACCTCACGTTACAGTGAGGAATGTTAGAAAGCTATAAACCACAAATACAAATAAAAAGTCATAGCTTGGTTTAGCAGTCATTTTATATCATAGTAAATCACACAACAGAAGTAGAGCATAAGTGGCACCTTAATAGTTTCTATGGTTTAGACACAGCAAAAGGAAGCACTTCATTCTCTCAACATGATTTAAAAATAAAAACGACCGATTTCATATTTTTTCCAATCAGAGGCATTAAGTGAAATTATGTAGTCCCATGTAGATTCAACAGGACACATGTAAATACAATTTCAATTTGCAAGTAAAACCATCATTTTGGGTCAAAAGAATGATTCTACTTGGTTTTCAATAGAGATCTAAGTGTCCAGGGTCAGAACTGCCAGGACAAAAGCATCAGAGCAAAATGGACATAAAGCAAAATGACAGACTTAAGAGAAAAAGGTAGACATATCCCCATTTAACAGATTAAACTATGTTTTTCAATCAACAATCAGATTCAAAAATCAGAAGATTCATTTGCAACAAAATAATAAAACTGATGAGTACAATTCAAGTAAAACCATTCAAATGAAAAACTAAATATGTACTGAGATTAAAATCACTTCTGAACATTGCATCTCAGATTAGGAAAATAAAAAAATACATTCAACATGTACGCCGATGATGGAACCAATCTAGAACAGAGGTAAGTAGTGTGTAATCACTGTTGGAAAATATGAAACAGAAAATAATGGATTAAAGCAGACTTAGACTGAAGTGACACTTGCAGAATTCTGATTTTGGGAGAACATGTAGGAATGATTGTCAAAGTCGATCCTCAAATCCGATTAGAAAGACCGTGAACGTGTTAAAGCCACATTTAAAACCCAAGTTTATGTGAAAATGGTGTGTGTGATTCAAAACCTATTCCGACTCCATTCTCCCACACTTATAATGTTGACTGTTACAGTTTCTTATTTGCTTTGGCTCATTTCTTGCATGAGAAGTGTTTCTAAAAACAGTCCGACAGTTGTTTAAACAAATGTCATTGTTTTATTCAAGAAGTGTGAGTACAAAAAAAGTACAATTCTTTACTAGTCTGAACAAAATTACTTTGTTTCACTGAACACAACTTAAATCTGATTCTCAATGAAGTCAAAGTTATCACAATCTTTAACCATTGTTGAACAGTTTGAGCCTATGCAGCAAAAACTGTCAGTTTTGTGTAAGCTCACACCTCCTGGAGGTGGAAGTATAGAACCATCAGACATGTGATCAGGCGCTTTTAAATGAGTACATTTTACTGTGAAAACAAGAATGATGGGCTGTTTCCTGTGAACATTTCTCTGTAATATTGCGTTTTCACCAGGATGTGATTTATGTAACCATTTTAACCATAATTCTTGATTCCAACAATAAAAATGTGTCAAGCAGCAACTTTACATTTTGACTCCACTCCCTCTTCAGCAAACATCTGAAGAGGTTTGATGAACCACTCAGCTGTTCTGACAAATGCATTTTTAGTTTAGAAGAAACACTGAACTGCTTCAGAACATGTGCCAAAGCCATTGAGGAAAACTGTAAATTCAGGTCACAATTTACGCACATTAGTGAAGGGATTGGAGAAAAAAAAAAAAAAAAAAAAAAAAAAAAAAAAAGTCCTATTGTCTTCAATGACTATTGACTTCCTGGAATACAAGTCAGTTGTGTTCCAGATTCTCACAATTTAATTTCACTTCAGAGCCATCATGGCTAATTAATTCTGGACATGCCTTAAATCCAAACGCTCCCAGAGCCACTCACGCACACATCATGACTTTTTTTTTTTTTTTTTGCACATTGTGTTTGATTTGTGACTACAAAATAATAAAAATAAATGATTTAGTCATAAATACAGCATATTAATAAAATTATGTACAAATTCTAGACAACATAGAATTATTTGATTTAAGGAAGAGTCTGACAAAAAATGTTTACAGGTGACAAAAGGAAATTCACAGGAGCAAAAATGACAAAGTATATGAGAAAGTTGCACGTCAAAGTTGTGCAACTTAAACACATTGAAAAAATATAAACTACAAACACGGCATGTAGTTGGAAGATGAGGAAATCAGGGTTCTTACACCTTTTACAGGGCTCTTAAAGTAAATCAAATTAAAAAATAATTTAAAATGTATTATCTTATAGACATTTTAGATTGGTTTTCCACCTGAAAATTCCAATTCTGACTTTTCCACAATGCTGAAGAACCCTGTTTACTCCAACAGAAGGGTTGCAGTGTGTGAAGAGATGAGAAACTTTAGGCAAGAGGTAAGGCAACAGAGTCTGTCCAGATGTGCTCGAGGGAAAACAGAAGGCTAGAAGAAACAAGGCAGAAAACCACGAAGGAAAAGACTCAAGATGATGTTGAGATCTGAGACCATGAGCCGTTTGTGTTTAGAAGTGCTATTTTGGGATTTAAAATCACTGTAGTGGTCAGTGCAAAAATCCAAATATTAATACTGGAAACACACAGGGAGTATTAGTTGCTGTTAAAGATGCATTGTGTAAAAGGTTTGTAGCATTATGTTGAACAAAATAGTAATTGTCTAAATATGTTTTCTATAGAGCCCTGTCACTTTTGCTGATCTAGAGAAAAATACATTTATCCCCAAGACCAATAAAAGAAGACATGAGTTCCATTACTTCAATACTTTTATGAACTCTGTTCATTTTAGTTCTATATGTTGGAGTTTGTAGCATGTTCCTGCATGGTCACCGTAAATGGCCACAGCTTCTACAAAAAGAGGGATGTTAGGTGTGACACTGTGAAAGTGAAACTGAGCCACTAGTAGCCACTAGAAGCTACACACTGCACCTTTAAGCTGTGAATAAAGATTGATACCAAGTCAACTACCAAAAAATTTTTTTTAGAAATAAAATCAAGCATGTGTATTGCCCCCTGGTGGATGGCATCGGTATAGATCACGTGCTAAGAGGGATATTGACCAAAATTATCTGATTTTCCATAATAATTGGAATTATTTCTGTTTTCAGCATTTGAACTTGCTTTACATATACTGAGTCTTAGAGGAAACTTAAGTGATATGTCTTAAAGAATAACATCTATAGGGTTTAACCTGGAAGCAATAAAGTTAAACATGTATTGTAACTGAAGATTTCATCGTATTTCATTACTTTATACATTAAGTGCTTTCGTTATTGATTTGAGTTCAAAAGAAATGCAAGCATGTCGTTCTCACATAGTTTGTGAAAAAGCAGCAAAATGTGTGAAGGAAGCCGTTTTGTGTAGGGCTTTAGGGTCACATGATTTAATTTCATGTAGTGCTGAAGGGGACACAGGCAAAACCCAAAAAGACAGGAGAGAAAAGGAGAATGGAAATGTCTTGCACTGAATATTCTCCTAAGTTCCAACAAATATGTACAGACAGATACAGGCACTTGTATTTCTTTGGTTGGAGAAACCCAACATTGCAGGAGTAATGCATTCACAGAGCTTCAGAGTCCCTCGCCGTAGTTCTGCAGTTCAGTAGGCAACTGGTTTAGGTCACGTCTGTCCCACACGTCTGTCCATGTCACAGGTAAGTTCTGATATAGTCCTGTGAGGTCTTTTTAACCCTCTGACAGCGCCACCTGCAACACATCACAGCACATAAAAGGATTAACTGCGTCAGCACAGTTCATTCAATTAGGGTAAAGATTATTCAGAAATCATAGGAGAGAAGAAAGAAAAGCTGAAGAAGGAAGAATGTTTTTTTTCTAATTTATGTTAGTGGCCAAAAACATGTGCAGTCTGGAGTTTTACATTTAATAATGGCAAAATGCAGCAAATACACTGCCTGGCATCTATAATTATTTTCTAGACAGTTTTGTATATTGCATCACTATATTTCAATAAAATGATGCAATATGACAATTGTTTTTATCCAGATGTAATAATGTATCAATGATGGGAGAGTCTTTGCAAAGGTGATCGCTTTAAGGACTGAACTACCTTACTGTTAGTATTACCCAATGAAAAGTCCCAGTCACAATGCATTTTGGCACAGTTTCATTTGATTTGACAGACTTTTACTTCTGTTCTTCTTTCAACAAAGGGGTACTAAATGCCCCAAAATAAGCATACCACACTGGACACACATTTGAATGGCTATGGAATTCAAAAAGAAAACAAAAGACAGAACAAACAGTTTGACCTCATTAAAGATCAAATCATTGCCTTAAATATACATTACTTGTCTATTCACTTGTTCTATAGGAATTCTAAAATCTGTCTCCAGTGCACTAGGTGACAATAAACCATACGCCAGAACAATTAAACAGAATTTTGATTTAAGATATTCATTCAGAAAGTGAGGTTCAAGTCTTTTCTAGTGTTGTAATGTGATAAAAATATAGACTATAAACTCATAACTGTCCTAAAACACTGTACTAGTTGAAAATCCCAGATCAGATGTTGCCAGAGATAGGAGATTCGGCAAAAATGTCATCACGATTTTTCAAATTCCAAGATCACAATTTTGATGCATGTAAACATTTGAGAGCCAACTATAATGTTGTTAATGTGTGGAGGTTGCTGCGTTATTCACAACAAAAGTGTGTGGCGAACAAGTCTTTACCATTAAAACGGCACTTTTGCAGGTCTGGCAGTTTCTTTGCTGTTTTTGTTTTTTCCCCAATTTTTCCCCAACTACAGCTTCGGTGTAATGCCCTCCTCTCTTCTTGTTTGACTGTGTGCAACGGTTTTCTCTGCTTAAGATTCTTTTACGCTGAAGAGGACAAGCCTGTGAAATTTTACATTATTGCAATTCAAACATTTATTGCAATGTGAAACATTTGCAATTTATTGTGGAACACTACAAAACCAAACCTAAAACAACTGATGTTTGGTGGAAACAAAAAAGTCCTGGAAGGGATTTTTTGAACAGGCAGAGTTTGATGTGCAGACACTAAATGAAGAATAAAAGGCAGGAAAATACCTCTGCTTTGATGTGAAAGGTGAAACCATGAAAGAAAAGCCACACTGATTGGTTTGCAGACCTTTGGACAGTTAGAAGTAAAGAAGCAAACAGTGATTGGAGGACATCTTAGACCAATCACAGGTCAGTGGGATGTGTCGCTGAGGCTACCTGTCTGTGTCATTTAGCAGTGCTGGGGTCTGTTGTACCTTCTCAGGGCAGAAGTCGGGGTTGTTTTGCCGGATTTTGCCGGGTCGGCCCTTGATGACGGCGTAGCAGAACATGGTGATGACCATGACAAAAAGGAAGTAGCTTGTGTGCATCAGGTGCAGGTTGATGAGGGAGCGGTCATCCTGTCAATACAACAACTGAGTCAACCACATGGACATCTAAAACATAACAGAAAAAACATCACTGTTTTTTTTTGTTTTTTTGGGGGTTGTCATAAGATTTGAAGTTGGATTGTTATTTTATGATACCATTAACTAGTCTAATTGAGTTTCCATCATCTAGTTTGGATTTTATGTGAAAGAAAGAAAAAAATATACAAAATACAATTTTAGCTTCCTTCTGATGCTTGTAGCTCAATACTCATTTCTGTTTAATAACAGGGTTGTTTAATGGCAGTACTCAAGAAGAAAACCCCCCTTAGGACCTACGTGATGCTTCGCGATACAAGCCTGGTTATGTAGAGTCAGTACATCATATGCAAAAGACTGCAACAATAATTTGGTGACCAGTGAACAACGACAACAGTGGCACAGATTGATTGATCTTTGGCAAGTGGAAAACACAACAAGAAACGCACATTGATGTCACACAAGTGGTGAGTTTTATGTGTTGACAATGCAGCTCAACTTAACAGAAACAGTATATTCTTTAAGAAAATATATATAATTTTGCACCATTTTTCTAAGGCATGAAGGATGCAATCACTTATAACAGATCTCTGTGCGCAATTATCTTATATTCCTTTTATTATTAAAAAGTTACTTGGTTACTTATTTGTTATCATATGGCACCAGACTATGTAGAGAAGTCGGGCAATAATGGGCAAAAATTTTATCACATTATATCATTAATAATTTGTGATAGTGATACAAGTGGCGATATAAAATATTGACAAATATGTAACCACTGATCTTCGTTGATCAAAGAAGAGAGGCACACACTAATAATGTGTAATAATACAGACACCACTAAATTAGTCAGTCGGTCATCTTATTCTCTGACGCATTACAGTTTAATCTGTGCACTGCATGGGGCAGAGCCTGGTGCACCTAAAGTCAGATGGACAGTTACCCTAAAAGGAATGCTGGGAAACTCTGCAGGTGATTTGAATCTGATGGACTCTGTTGGAGAAAATTAGGATTACAGCCTGAGCCTGTATTGCGTTATGTGGAGTAGAGACTTGCACGGGACAGACTTTTCAATTATCTTATCAAGCTTCTTTTCCCAGTCCCACCCGACTCAAGCCCAAATCCAACACCCGACTCAAGCCCAAAGCCAACACCCGACTCAAGCCCAAAGTCAACACCGGACTCTTCTGCCCATCGGGTCCCGAGTAAAACAAATTTTAAAATCAAGCCTGAACAAGAGCTAGTACAGAGCTGAAAATTTTAAGCTACTGCAAAACGACTGGTGTTCTCAATGAACTAAAATATACAGAAATGTGCTCAAATAGCCTACTCATCCTGTAGAGAGAAAAAAAAGCGTCAGGTGACGGTAATGTGAACAAATCAATCTTAAATCAAACAGTTTTCTCCTTTGTCTGAAAAAAGACTGGTTCATTGATGGCATTTTTCATAATTTAATAAGAGCGCATTTCAGAAAGGAGCAGAAGTACAAAATTTGTTAATTGGGATAGCCTATAAGTTCTGGTGTTTGTTAATGCTACTGTCTTAATTTTATTTTATTTTTTTTTACAGCTTTTGCAATTCAAAACAGTGTAGTCCTGGCTATAGGACAGACATTATAAAATACATTTATTATTAGCCTACTTTAAATTAATTAATGGAATAAATTATAAAAATGAAATCAAAATGGATTGAATAAAGTAAAGCTATATAGCCTATTCCAAATGATAAGCAAAGTTATATTCAGGCTAGAAGTGATTAAATTGCATAAAAAGATGAGAATATTTATTTGTTTAACGTATTATCTATTGAACAAAATATCTTGGTAAAGATAACGGGACTCATTGGCTATTGACTCCTCATAGTCCTCCTCACCACTCTCCTCGATGCTCTGCTGCTCCTTGCTGTGTTGCTCCAACTCAGGAAAACTCAGATGTATTTTAGCCTGACCACTTGTGCTCCCATCCAAGCCCACATGAATCCCGCTTAATCCTGCAAGGTTTGTGTCGGGTTCCTGGAGACCCACGGTACGTCACGCCCTGCAGATCTCTAGTGTTGAGTAATCAAGCAAGATGTGCAATACCATCAATGACAGCTTGAAGTCTTTTGTGGTAGCGGTTGTGGTTCTTTATTTTCTCAGATGGTAAAGCGGTGCATTCTTCTTGGCAAGTTCCTGTAAATTCTTGGGCTGTCTTGCATGAACTGCTTGTTTGAGAACTCCCCAGAGTGGCTCAATGATATTGAGGTCAGGAGACTGAGGCCAGAACCTTCACTTAATGCTGCTGTAGCCAACGACAGGTCGACTTGGCCTTGGATTGTTATGTTGGAACTTCCAAGTACGTCCCATGCACAGCTTCTGGGCTGATGAGTGCAAATCTTCCTCCAGTATTTTCTAATAACATACTGCATTCATCTTTTCCTTTGTCTTTGTTGCTGTTCCAAAAGTTCTGAGGCTCGTCTCTTTGCTGTTTGGCGTATTGTAAGCAGGATGCTTTGTGGCATTTGTGAAGTAATGGCTTTCTCAACTTTGCAGCCCATTTATCTATATTGTGCATCTTGAAACAGCCACACCACTTTTTTCAGAGTCCTGTATTTCAGCTGAAGTTATTTGTGGATTTTTCCAATTGCAACTATTTTCCTGTCAGTAAGTGGCTGAAATGTTTATTGGTCTACCTGACCTTTTCATTTTCCACTTCTTAGAGTTTGAACACTGCTGCTTGGCTTTTTAAATTCCTTGTATATCTTTGTATATCCCTTTCCTGTTTTATACAGTTCAATTATCTTTTCCCGCTAATCCTTTGACAATTCTTTTTTCTTTCACCATGACTCAGAAAAAAACATACTACAGAAACATCATTGCAGCACTAGATGAGAGATGCAAGGGTCTGTTAGGAGCCCAGAAACTCACTGACCTTTTATCCACACACACTAATTACAATAAACAGATCACAGGTGAGGATAGTTACCTTTAAAAGTCATTCAAACTTGTTTGTCACACTTGTGTATGTTATCAATCCAAAATCACCAGGGTATGTAAACTTTTGATCAGGGTCATTTGGGTAGTTTCGGTTGTCATTATGATTTTAAAAAAGTAGACGCAGTTGTTTGACAATAAACACTAACTATGGGTGAAAATGTGTTATCATTCATATTCTCTGAAAAATGCAAATTATTAGTACAACTGTATCTTCACTGAAGCGTCCAGTGAGCAGTTGTGTGCTGTCAATGGGATCACTGTGTCCTTCGGGAACAGTATGGAACATAGAGGGCGGCAAACAGCTTTCAGGAGCCTTTGTGTCTGGTTACATTTACCTTCCTTAATGACCCCAAACAGCCTGGCTGGAAAAGAACAACTAATGCTGACACAAAAGTAAGATACATGCATGAATCAGGAGAAGGAATTGTTCTTTAGAGATGAGAGGGAGGCAACTCACATCAGGGACAATGACAGTGAGCTTAGGGTTGAGGGCGTGGTACACTTTGCCGATGGCTCCTTTATAACACCAGAAGGGGTTGTAGTCTTGACTGTACTTGGTGTCCGAGTCTCGGACCGTGGTGAACAACTTGTACCAGGATGTGGCATTGGTGTAGGTCTCTGGGACACAGTGTGGTGGCTGCCTGGAGACAACAAGAAGACAGAACAATAAACTCTATGTGGCAGATTTTCATGACGTGAAACACAAAGCGCTTGGCAGATGGCACACTCCTTTTCATGGCGTGTCCAGAGTTGGTGCATCATTTTAAAAAAGGGTGGAGATTGCATAAATGGAACAGTCTATATTTGGTCAATTTAGAGATTTTAATGGCTAATTTTACCTGTGAACTCAAGGGACATGTATTTGACAAATAACAGCAGGTATTAATAGTGTATATGTTATGTTACGGTACAAGAATTTGCGTTATACCTGAAAAAATAACAAAATAAAGCACCTTAAATAGAATGTAAATGGGAGAAATAGACAATCACAGACAGCTTCAGACTAACGCTGTGCCAGAGACAGTTAAAATTGTTAGTGAGACTGCCCATGATATTTGGGGCGAAACATACACCTCCTTCCTGTCACTGTCTCAATCAATACAGAGAGGTGGTTGCACAGTATCAGCACAATATTAAGCTGCTCTACTTTTAATGTTGTGTTTTTAGCACACGTTGGATCAGGACAGTTTTCACGTCACACTGACAGACACACCTGTAACCCTGTCCTCACCTCATGGCTCCGGGATTAGGGGGTGTGGAGCACAGATCTCGGTAAGTGGCCGTTGTGCGTCGAATTAAAAGTTAAATTAATATTTCTCAGAGTTGTCAGTGTTGCGAATGCGTGTTTTTGCTTAAATAAACCACAACTGACTGTTTACGTGGGTGACATTACTTTAGCATCTGAGTGTCGTAAAAGCAGCCCATGGAAAAAAAAATAAAAATAAAGAGGTTGCTGTGTTATTGTTGACTGTATCAAAGATACAAAATCATCTAAATGCTCGCACTGCACATGGCCCTAAAAGTATAGAAAATACTAAACTTTTGTTACAGAGGACTATAACATGAAATATTTATAAGTACCTATGCGTTAGTTCTAAATAATAGTTTTGTTGCTTAGCTCGGTGCGTATATTTACACTACCTCCTTACCTGGCATATGATTTGAGCGTATTGTACGCCCATGTTCATATTGATAAAGGATTGCGTGGTAATGGTCTTACAAACAAATTACGCTCCTTTATGAAATGAGGGCAAGTGGCTGCAACAGAGACGCACAGAAAGCAGCACATGATTCACATTTGTGAAAGCGTAACCATTTTAAAATCAGTGTAAGTTAAGTTTATTATAACACCCAAAGTTTTTTATTAGTTAACCTAAGTTTTGGAGATTGTTTGCCGTTAGCTAAAAACTAACACAAGCTGTGTTCACCTTTTCCATCTTCCAATTGCAGTAAATGAACCACATTCCAGTTTTTAGGTTAGCAAATTCTTCATGTGTTAAAATACTGTTCAGAATATACAGTATGTAAACCTATTGAGCTGGAAAGTAGGTAAACTGAAAAACAAATCAAAACTGTTAACACACATATTTATTCCACCTCAAAAAAACAGCACTTGCAGTTTGTTAAAAAAAGGTATGCAGCAAACTTATAAAATGCTTTTATAAGTGGAAGAAAACTATTATCCACAGATGCTAATATAGATATCACAGAAAACTGCAATTTCCAAATTATAAAAGGTATGACCTTTCATGTCTTTATTAAAACACATTAATTCAGCATTCAAAATGGAAGTGGAAAAAGTACGTAAAATGAATAACTGGTTGACGCCCCCTTGGCAGCAATAACCTCAAACAGGCACTTCATGTAGCTGTGGATTAGACAGGCACACTGTTGAGGAGGAATTTTAGCCCATTCTTCATGGCAGAACGGCTTTAGCCAAGTTGTTTGACAATAAATGGCTTCACCCAACCACTAACTATGAAGTTTTTTGTGTTCAAATTCAAAACAAATATCACAAATTCTGCCAGGGTATCTAAACTTATGAGCAAAACTGTACTTAGGGAGCCCTGTATGAATTGCTATATGCTATTGTCTTTGCATAAAAACAGTCGCCATGTGGCCTTCACCCAATTAAACAGTGTTCACCTGCTCCATTCTTTCATAAATTAGTCCACAATAACAATAAATAAGACAACAGTTTAGCAGCTACATTCTTTCCCATTTGTCCCCCAGACTCCTTAATGCTTCAGGATTGCTCTGATGCATCTCATAAGCTTATAAACTCACTCCAGCGGATGAACGCCCAGTGACTGCACCTGCTGTCGGTCTGTGTTGTCCAGCTCAGCTCAGTGACATAACTTACTTCCATTATTGTTCAAAAAGTCCACACTGCTTCTTGTGTCTGACGCAATTATATTATATTAAAATTATATTATATAATCTAATAATTGAATTATGTGTTAAATATACTGTATATGTACGTCTTATTTTTTTATTAGTCTAGTAAAATTGTATTATCAATACATTTTAGATACATTATCCATTTACACATACACATGTATGTATCGATATTATTCATCCTTTCATTCCTTTATTCATTTCTTTTTTTTTCATTTTATAAATCTCGAATAGCGCACAGCTTCAATGCCTTTACATGAGTGTTATCGAGCCTCAGTTTGTCTTGTGCCAGATCCTGCCTTAGAACGCCCACAGCAGCACAAGGGCTGCTTGACCACACCAATATCAGGTGGAAGATGGTACATCAGCCATGCAACAATGACTATGAGCCTTTTGCCAGCCGTAAGATCAGGCCCCATATCTCAAAACCAGTACCATGTTTTTAAATATTAGTTTTAAATCCTGTTACAGTGGGGATCGAAAGTTTGGGCACCCCAAGTAAAACATTTTATAAATGTGCATAAAGAAGCCAAGAAAAGACGGAAAAATCTCCAAAAGGCATCAAAGGACAGATTAGACATCCTTATAATAAATCCAAAAAGTTAGATTTTATTTCCATCATTTACACTTTCAAAATAACAGAAAACAAAAAACTGGTGTCTGCAAAGATTTGGGCACCCTGCAGAGTTAAAACCTTGTACTGCCCCATTTGGCAAGTATCATAGCTTGTAAACGCTTTTTGTAGCTAGCCAAGTCTTTCAATTCTTCTTCGAGGTATCTTTGCCCATTCTTCCTTACAAAAGTCTTCCAGTTCTTTGAGATTTCTGGGCTGTCTGTCATGCACTGCTCTTTTAAGGTCTATCCATAGGTTTTTAATTATGTTGAGGTCAAGATTGTGAAAGCCATGGCAAAACCTTTAGTTTATGCCTCTTGATGTAATCCACCGTGGATTTTGAGGTGTATTTAGGATCATTATCCATTTGTAGAAGCCATCCTCTCTTTCACTTCAGCTTTTTCACAGATGGCTTCAAGTTAGCATCCAAAATTTGCTGAAATTTTATTGAATCCATTTTTCCTTCTACTCATGAAATGTTACCTGTGCCACTGGCTGCAATACAACCCCAAAACATGATCCATCCAACCCCATGCTTAACAGTTGGACAGAGGTTCTTTTCATTAAATTCTGTGCCCTTTCTTCTCCAAACATATCTTTGCTCATTCCGGCCAAAAACTTCTATTTTAACCTCATCGTTCCACAGAGCTTGTTTCCAAAATGCATCAGGCTTGTCTATTTATTCATTTGCAAACGCTGATTTTTGTGTTGAGGACGTAGAAGAGGTTTTCTTCTGATGAGTCTTCCATGAAGTCCATATTTGTACAAGTATCTCTTTATAGTGGAATAGTGTACCACAACTCCAGTGTCTGCCAGATCTTTCTGGAGGGATCGTGCAATCAAACGTAGGTTTTGACTTACCTTTCTCACAATCCTGCGAGCCGTTCTGTCTGATATTTTTCTTGGTCTTCCAGATCTTGCTTTAACTTCCACTGTTCCTGATGACTGCCATTTCTTAATTACATTCCGAACAGAGGATATTGGCATCTGAAAACGCTTTGCTATATTTTTATAACCTTCTCCTGCTTTGTGAGCCTCAACTATTTTCAGTTTTCTAGACAACTGCTTAGAAGAACCCATGGTGCTGATTGTTGGGGCAAGGTCAGATGAGTCTGGGCATTTCAAACCTTTGAGATTGACATGACCTGGTCTATCCAGACGATGATTGAGAACAATCCATGACACTGTCAGGTCTTAGCTTGCCAAAGGGGTTAGTACAAGGTATTAACTCTGCAGGGTGCTCAAATCTTTGCAGACACCATTTTTTTGTTAATGTAAAGTGTAAATGATGGAAATAAAATCTATGTTTTTTACTTATTATAATGATGTCTAATCTGTCATTTGATGCCTTTTGGAGATTTTTCCATCTTTTCTTGGCGTCTTTATGTACATTAATAAAATGTTTTACTTTTGATCCCGGTGAATTTCACTTTTACAGCAATATCTACGTTTTTTTTTTAATATTCACCTACTTTACTTAGCACTATGTTTGTCATCTTTGTTCAAAAATACATCTACAGCTAGCAATAGTACAAAAACTGCTTACTGATAGATATCCTCAATATTATAAACTGTATGTTGTAAAAATATATAAAGTTGATCATTTAGAATTATATTTCCTGTATCATATCTATCTTAGCATTTGTGGTTAATAATAGTTTTCTTCAACTTAAAATAGACACATTGCATACCTTTTAAGAAACTGGTTGTAGGAGCCATACATTGGGTCTGATTTCTTTTATGATATTTCCCCTTTTTCTATGCTGTTGTGTGTGCATGCGCAAACTGATGTCATCGGTTACTGTGGGTGGCATTGGGTGTGTGGTGTCTGTATTAAAGTGTGTGTGCTCACCTGTGGAAAAATGGGTTTTTGGATTATGGCGTGAGCAGGGTGAGCATGGGGAGAAACTTTCTGTTGACCTTTCATGTACTACATTTTACATTAATGCACTGTCTCAGGTATCTTTGTGTGATATAGGAAGAACATCTATCAAGTGTCTGTTCCTTGTGAAATAGTGCAATAAAAACAAAAACATCATGTGCAAAGAGTCAGCCTGACGCAGCTTCAGTGTTAACCCACAAATCTCAGCCTGCAGCGACGTTTGGATCAATTTTGGAGTATATACGCCACAATACGGTTTATTTAAAAATTGTAGTCAAAGAAGATAGTGCTTTAATTTTGAGATGGCGTAAATATGTGTTAAAAGTTCAAGAAACCTTTCCATCTGTTGTCATGATTTACAGATGACAAATGTACAAATATAAAACTAACACATGCACTTTAGCTACAGTAATGTTTGGGATGTATGACTGCAGAGTAAGAAAAGTGTTTTCTAGAGTAAAAAGTCTCAGAGGTTGGTGGGCATTGCAGGTGTAATGGTTAATGTAATGTGCAGTGTAATGTAACACCCACCTTTGTCTGAAAATTCTCTTCAAAGTGCTCAACACTACAACCAAGAGCCTTTCTTCTGATCAGCCTCAGTTAAAATGATGGAGCAGTAAATAAGGCCTTTAGCAGCCACCTTCAGGTCAGCTAACAAAAGTATAACTGTATATACTTTTGTTAAGACATGCAAAAATGTACTCACCTAGAAACTGGAGCATGGTTCATTTAGTGCAGTTTTACGATGAAAAGGTGATTTAAATCAGCTGAGTTAAACCACTGCATTAGCATTAGCTTTTAGCTAACAGCAAGCGATCTCAATTCATGAACAGCAGCAACTAACAAAAAACGAAGAAATACTGGCTAAACAGCTTTGGAAAACAAAGACTAACCAAAAACATTGTTTGGGTGTAGAAAAATCAGCTTTCCCTGATTTAAAATAGTTAGGCCTCCGCGGGTCTCTTCTGTTCATAAATATCCAGTGGCTTCTTCTCCCGAGAGGTGCGTAGACAAGACGTAAGCAAGGTCAGCCACGCCCCCGCGAGCCGACATTGCAGAATGGAGGCAGGTGATAGGTCAGTTATTAATCTTAATATCTTGAGTTATGTGACAAATATCAATATAGCAATTACGGGAATAATAAGAACCAGTTCAAACAAAGACTGCAGCGTTAGAATGATGACTGTGACAAAAATAATCACTTCGTAATTCGAGCCGATTTTTCAATGAATGTCAAAATGGAGGTCAGGCTTGATGGAGCCAACCCCTACTTCCTAATAGGCTTCCAACCCAGAAGAGGGCTTGCTATGTCCAGCCCTTCTACAGTCATTGCTTGTGGCCCAATTTATTTTTCCTCTGAGAGTAATTAGCTTCACAAGAACCACCGTCTCGTGAAGGTCCAGGCTCATTTGTTTGTAAGTTTTGCGTTAGTGCCATTAAGTTAAGTGAGCGTCACCCTATTGTTATATGCAAATGCCAGTGTATTAATTCCCATTATCATCACTAAATGTACTGCAAATGTGTATTTAATGCCAGATTTTCAGCGGAGCAAGAGATTTGTTTTCTTTTATGGCATTTGAAATGCGTTAAAACATACAAAAGTAAATTTCAATGATGATGGATGTGCAAAATAATGCATTTTCATACTCTATTGAACAGGATTTTTGTTTATGTATTTTCTTATTTATTTAAAAGCTTGTATAGTCCCAGGTATAATCTTTTTTTATTTTATTTATAATGCTCATTTGATGTAAACTGAAAGTGCCATTACAATGCTAATGGTTGCACAATCAAAAATAAATACATGTTAACGTTATTTTAAACATAATATCTAATGTGTTGTATCCGTTTATTCAAAATGTGTTGCTAACTTAAAAAAAAAAAAAAATGCAGCTAAGCTACATATCCGAATACTTGATTTATCGAATCAGATAATAAATAGATTGATTATTAAAATAATGTATGGCTGCATTTTTGCATTAGCACAGAGAAAAAATAAAGTACACGTATCAGACAGTCTCAAAAAAGTCATGAGATTGGGCTAACACTAAACCTCTCTGACCAATACTCCGGCATCTGTAATTTGAAAATTGTGATTTGTAATATTGTAATTTAATTGTAAATGCAATTAATTGTTCAGCCCTAGTGTGCTCAACGACATAGACATCTGTGACTTAAGCATAAACAGCCTATTTGACTGTCCGCATTAAAAACAGAATTTATATAAACTTCTACCCGTCAGTCTTTAAAATCCCATGCACCTTCATCAGTTTATTTTTTGTTACTTCCACCTCTTCAAACACGCAAATAATTATGACAGAATTACAAAAACTAAAACTTTAACAAAATTGTAATGCCTTCTTATAAAGTTTAATCCTCTTAAGCCCCAGATTTTGAAACTATTCAATTCAAAATCCCTTTATTAAAATCCAATTTAACTCTTTAATACTTTTTATAGCCTAGGTGACCCGGAGTAGACTCAACAGTTCCTACCTGGCTTCCAGGAATGTACAATCAGACATGGAGAATGCACTGGCTGTAACTAGTTTGTTTTACTCACACTGTGACAGGGAAGATGTTGCTAGTGGCTGTGATGGTCATACATGTGCTGAAGACCACCTGCTCACAGTGACTGTGAAGCACGCAGTCGTCTGAATTCCATGACACAGGCAGGGTAAATGTGATGTTGACATCCTCGTGGGCTTCCCGGCCTATAAACACAAACAAACATACCCAGAATTAGACAGCAACCCTGAATTCTGATGAAAAGTAAACAAGAACATTTTAACACCTCCAACTTGTATGTCTACATTCTTGTCATGTTTTCGAGTGATAGAGGTTACACACCTTCACTGGGCTGACACAGCAAACCTCTCAGCTGCCTCTGAAATCTACACACAGTGGAAACAACTCACACAGCAGGGTGGCACTCATAATCAAAGGCTCCATTTATAAATTTGGCACGTTTGAGAAGGAAGTGAAGCACAGAACATCACAGACGGTGAGCTGATAAATTGGTGCACGAACATCCAACACTGTGCTTATGTAAACAATGACAAACGACAAACAAAATTCGATGACGATAGAACGAGCCTTACCGCAGCCACACTCTCAGACATTTGTGACAGAGACTCGGCTGTGACTTCACACTATTTTAACTCTGCAGCTTCAGCTTCGCTCCAGAATTTCTGTATTGTCCATAATTCTGTCTCACACTTCTTAATAGTGCTACAGCGCACTAGTTTTTATGAATTACAGTCTCATTATCTCCACAAACAAGGTTCTTCACCTCTCACCATTTTAAGAATCTATTTTTTTACAGATCTTGTGTGTCAGTGTGAACTCATTGTGCATTTATTCACTCGCAGCTCTCCGAGCTCTCTTGTGCCTTTTGTGTGTGCTCTAAACCATCTCTGTCTGAGACATTAATGCATAAACAAGTCTGACTTAAAAACGTACATCAGTTAAGACATTATTGAGGTTTAATCAAATGTGAGTCTGTTTTAAATCTGGTCCTTTGTGAATTATATCAGATCAAGTAAATGTTGGTTTATAAGATGTTGTGCCGGGAGGTATTGTTTTTATTTTTGTTGTACAATAACAAACTAGTTCTATCCATCTATTCATCCATCTAGTCATCGGTCAACTCCGGATGTTGGACTGTCTGCCTTGAGACATTGCCACCAGCAGAGCCCAGATTCACCAGGATGGCCTTGGTGGTGATCCCTGGATTTTTTTTCACCACTCACTATCCTCCTGGCCAGCACAGGTTTCACTTTTTGCTTCCGACCACGTTCTTTGAGATTTTTTACAGTGTGGAATGTCTTGTATTTTTTTTATAATAGATTGCATTGTAAACACTGGAACTTGAAAACATTTAGATATGGCCTTATAGGCCTTTCCTGACTTGTGACCAGCCACAATGCACAACCACAAGTCCTCCTTTGTCTTAGCCGTGACTGTCTACAAACCAAGCGCAGAGAGCTGCTGTTTTTCACCTGTTGAGTTGTTTAAATGAATCAGGGTAATTAGGATGCTTTATAACAGCTTGGACAATTCGGAATAGCAAGAACTTTGGATTTGCCCATAGACTGTGACAGTTTGAAAAGACATGAATAATTTTGGACATGCTACTTTCATAAAAGGAAATAAAAATATATATTTTTTACACAACAAGGTCTATTGTACATTGTCTTATTAAATTCTGGAAGTGTCATTTGTGGTAGTGGTGGAAGTGGTTGAATAAAAGTAACTAACTCAAAATTTGCCAGGGGCATGAATAATTTTGGGCTTGACTGTACGATGATAGTATAAATAATCATTTGACCACCTACTACAGGAGATATTGTAAGTGGAACCCACTCTCACCTTGATGAAAACAATGTTGATAAGATTGTGTTTTCACAAAAGAATGGCAATACACAGGAATAGTTGAATAATGTATACGCTAGGCTGTAGCGCTACTGCACACGGCATTCATTTCAAGTTTACAGGCATCAGTTAACTTCAAATGTTAAATGCACATTTTGAATGTTTTTCTAAGCACGTTTTGTGCAATATGTTTTATTAGTTAAAGATGAAGACCATGTTGAAAATACAACCTTTGTTTCTTTAAAATCCACAAAAAATAACTACACCTATTTTAATTAGTATTAAATGAAATGCCCCCATAAATTCTACTGAACCAAACTGAAAACTGTGAGCAAAAAAACAAGGTACGTATTGAACTGTGGACTGGCTGTACTGTTGCATCCCTACTACTAGCTAAAAGTTACGCAGTATTATTTTAAGATGACCCAACTCGAACTTTTTGGTTAATTCAGACTTGGACTCTAACTTAAAGACTGGGGACTTTAAAGTGACTTGGACTGGAAAAGTGCTGACTCAACTACAGCACTATCAATAATGCACATCATCACACACAGAAAGCAAATGTTTCATCTAATAAGAAAGGTAACAAACAGCAATAATGTTAGTTTTCTTCTTCCTTTTCAGAAAAAACAAACAATACTCCACCACTCACTATTCCGGTTGTGTCAAATAAGTTCACACTTGGCTTAGGACCCATTCTTCTCACTGGCATTTCCCTCTGAAATACCAAGGTTTTTAAATCATATATTTTATTGTGTTTGTGTAATTATAAAAATTGTATAAAAAAAACATACTTAGTTCTCACAAATAGGTGGTGTTGATAATGATATGCAACATGGATAAAAGAAATGCAAGCACAAGAGCACTGAGCACTTCACCAAGTAGTAGGTACACAGTGTAACATAGTATTACAGTGAGAAGCTGAAGGCCAGTGGGAGTCCATTTTCATTCTGCTCTACTGCTGGTAAATCTGAAACCTATAGGACGATATTGCTTAACGCTGCACAACGCACTCCCTGTTCAATCCACTCACCCATAAGTAAGTTTAAACCCACTAAAAAAGGACACTCTCCCAACCTTAAAACAAAGAACTATCTTTGGCTGAAGGCTGAGTAGTTTGAGGTAGAACCTGACAAAAAAAGACATGAAGTGGCAAAGAGTTTAGTGCAAAAGCTTTACAAAATATATAGTATTTAACCTGTCTACTCGGTGTGTAAACAATGTGTAAAGCTGTTGATCAGCTGCAGCAAACACCAGTGTCTATTGTTGTTTTCTTGCTTATGAATACACATCTCCAAGGTGAGTTACGGCCATTTACTCAATGTATTATGGCAGCTTTTACATCTGCACTGTTTAGTACAGATTTTCGGACAATGGTTTAAACCAAACAGCTGATCTTTGGTTTGGACTTTCAGTCCAAATACAGTAAAAATAAAATGGCTCCTGTAAAGTGTTAACCAGTGAATTTGAAGTGTCATCAGTTTGTATTAATTCTATATTAATAATTACATGTCTGTATAGGCCCTACTTCAGTCTGATTATTGCATTTCTCCAGTTTAACTGTAAAATGAGCCTCTGAACAGATGACACATTCACCACAGTAAAAGACATCTACAGGAGACATGGCTAGGCCTGTCACAATAACAATTTTTTGTTGTGTAATATATTGCACCAGAGTTAATTGCAATAAACCATATTATTGCAATGTTAAAACCAATTTGCAATATTTCCTCTGGGCAAAGTGCCTTTTTGTGGTGACCAAAGGTTACATGACCTCTTATAGGGGTTGAGAGCAGGGAGAGGTAAAAGTAATAATAATGCATCTACAAATACATCTAAATTTTTTTTTATTGACTAAATGCATTAAAAATATTTTTTACTCTTTTACTTGCTCTGCTTATAAAAGCTGAACTTCAGTCCTATCAACAAATATAACACATCTTAAGGTTTAATTTTACAACAGATGATTCTCGTTATAATTAAGTGTTTGTGATTAAACTGTCAAGTTAAATGCAAGAGTAAACATTCTCTAGTAATACTGAAGCATTTATGATCATAAATCCAACTGACCAGAGAGGCCGACCTGCTGGCCCAGCACAGTGGCGTACAGGTGGGTGATGTTGCGCGAGTACCCTCCGAAGGGGCGCTGGGGGTCCAGAGTGAGTGTGATGGGGACGGAGATGTTGATGGGCCCCGAGTCCTCCAGCAGAAGTGGGGCCTGAGTGCTGGCGCGCGCCTGCCCACTGGTCACCACCAGGCTGTCTGGAGTGGTGGACTCGTTCAGGCCGTGCTTTATGGTCTCGTTCTCCGAGACGCAGAAGTCCAGCTCGTTGAAACGCAGCAGGAAGGTGTTCCAGTCCTGCACAAAAACAAAAATGCTTTATATACACATTTTAGTTCTCTCATCACTTCATATTGTGTAGACATGGGCAAATATTTATTAAACTAACACCAATCCTAAAATCGGCCATAAAAAGTCAATCAACCAACACTGCATACTTTATGTAAAGCAGTAGAGTATTGGGGCATGCTACCATCTGTGGGAACACACATCTAGTCTCAAAACTTTATATAAATGCAATCTGACATGATGACTACTATAAATATTTAAACGTTAACAGTCCTGAGAGTTTTGTGGCAGCAATTGACTCCTTTAGTCCTCCTGGAAAAAAGTGAAGTCATCTAGTCATCTACAATTGTTAAAATAAAAATCCTAGGTGCCTGTGGAAAGTTGTCATCCGGGTCATCAAAAATAAATTAATAAAAAAAAAAAAAAAAAATAATAATAATAATAATAGATCTGGGCATAGCTACTTTCTGGTTAATACCATCTGTGATGCTTTGACATTATGCTCAGTGAAACTTTAATAACAATGGTGTTTAATGTGTTGTTGGTCACACGAAATGGTTATAGGCAATGCCATTTTAGGTCCTTAGCAAATTTATACACTAGATCAAAGTGATTTACAGAAATAAAAGGCAAAGCAAAAGTACATAGACTGAATTTGCAGAGTGCAGATAAAAACACTTTTAGTTGTTACAGACTACTGTAGTCAAAGATAATGAGCAATGCTTTATCATCATCATCATCTGGAGGCTGAGCAGCAATGTACTGAATATACTGCAGCTGTCCTAAATAATGTTTTAAGCCTAATGAACAGGCCATTACAGTAGACTAGAGATAAAAGCTTGGATAAGTCTCTCCAAGTCTGGTTTAGATATCATCCTTGTGACTATGGTACAGAGGTGGACCGATTCATCTGTTTTGCTGATTAATTGGTGCCGATAACCGATAGTTCCACCAATTGGCTATCAGAAAAAATCCCTGCCGATAGTTGTGTCCATGGCTGAAGCGGCTGAAAAGGATCCACTCTCGTCAAACAGTATGAAAGCGGCCTCTAGAGGCAGAATCTCTGATGCCATGTGCTGTTTGCGAAGAAACACGAGGCTGCGTGCTGCATGGAGAGCACACTGCGCAGAGAGCACTGTACAGACACCTCACACAAACCACCAACAGATAAACAGTATGTTATCAGTACAGTACATTTTGTCAAGTAATTTATTGTTTACTAGATTCTTCATTAGAAGAGAAAGAACAGCAGTTAGCTTACCATTAAGGCTGAAAGAATTTAAATGTTATATATTTATTTCATTTAGCACATGGTTCATTAGTTTTTTTTGTTTGTTATTTTATAATAAAGTTTAGCACAATTTTACTTTGAGTGTTAAAAGGGGTAGTGGTTAAAAAAGGTAGGCGTGGAATGGCACAGACGGGTAAAACTGATCTTAGTGAAAGCACAGACTGAAGCATGCATTCAATTACAACGGGATGTTATTGCCATGCACATTTTTATTATTGTCCGCATGGTCTGGAATAATAAAAATAGAAAAAAAAATTAAATGCATTAAATTGCTGACTATTAAATGCAATACTTTTTCACAATCTATTTGGTAAAAAAGGCTAAATAAGAACGTTTTTTTACAACCATGGCTTTATTGAAGCACAAAAGAACCGGTTTGCGTAAAAAAGAAAATCATTATGCTACAGCCGAGACAGGGAAGAAAATGCCCCAGGGGTGTCCAACTTCAGGTCCGAGGACCAAATCAGGTCCTTTGTGAAGTACTTCTGGTCCTCACATTAATTATTACTGTTAATACATTCTTATTATTAATAACAGGTGAAAATAAAAAGATAACAGTAAAAACAACAGTTACAGTTTTAGGGAAATGCATAAAAAACAAGGTTTATTATTGGGTTCAGCTAAAGTAAAAAGTAATTACTGAACACAAAATAATTAACCAGGTCCATTAGAGGGAGATTTATTGGGGATTTAAAGTAAAATTTGTTAATATCCACAACTATTGATTATTTTAGTATTGGAGCAATCTATCGATTATTTGGCTCATTTTCGATAAACAGCGTAACTGCATATTAAAAAAAAAAAAATCTGCAACACACTTCAAATTAACAGATAAAACACACGATTTTCTGTTTGAAATAACATTAACATGTACAAGAGAACCTGAGAACCTTCACAGACATTAACACTGTACAAATTGTGAATAAAAACAGAATGCAATGATGTGGAAGTTTCAAATTTCAATATTTTATTCAGAATTCAACATAGTCAACATATCAAATGTTTAAACTGAGAAAATGTATCACTTTAAAAAGGGAAAAATTGTTGATTTTAAATTTCATGGGATCAACACATTTAAAAAAATTTGGGACATGGCCATGTTTACCACTGTGTGGCTTCCACTCTTCTTTTTATAACAGTCTGCAAACATCTGGGGACTGAGGAGACAAGTTGCTCAAGTTTAGGAATAGGAATGTTGTCCCATTCTTGTCTAATACAGGCTTTTACTTGCTCAACTGTCTTAGGTATTTTTTGTTGCATCTTCCTCTTTATGATGCACCAAATGCTTTCTATGGGTAAAAGATCCGGCCATTACAGTACTAGGTCTTTCTTCAACGCAGCCATGATGTTGTAACTGATGCAGTCTGTGGTCTGACACTGTCATGTTGGAAAATGCAACTTTCCTGAAACAGACGATGTCTGGATGGGAGCATATGTTGTTCTAGAACTTTGATAGTGCCTTTCCAGAAGTGTAAGCTGCCCATGCCACACGCACTCATGCCCCCATCCCATCAGATATGTAGGCTTCTTAAATGAGCGCTCATAACAACCTGGTAGTCCAGATGACATGGCGTCCCAAAAAGAACTTTAAATTTTCCACTTTGCCACAGTCCATTTTAAATGAGCCTTGGGCCAGAGAAAATGCACTTCTGGATCATGTTTAGATATGGCTTCTTTTTTGACCTATAGTGTTTTAGTTGGCAACTGCAAATGGGATGGTGGATTGTGTTCACCGACAATGTTTTCTGGAAGTATTCTTGAGCCCTTGTTGTGATTTCCATTACAGTAACATTCCTATATGTGATGCAGTGCTAAGGGCCAGAAAATTACGAGCATCCAGTCTGGTTTTCCGGCCTTGACCCTTACGCACAGTGATTGTTCCAGATTCTCTGAATCTTTGGATGATATTATGCACTGTCTATGATAACTTCAAGCTCTTTGCAGAAACTTCTTTCTGATATTCGTCACCATTTTCCACTGCAGCATTGGGGGAATGCCCATCTAGACTTCTGAGAGACACTGTTACTCTGAGAGGCTCTCTTTAAACCCAAGCATGTTGCCAATTGACCTAATAAGTTGCAAATTGGTCCTCCAGCGGTTCCTTATATGTACATTTAAATTTTCCAGCCTAATTGCCATCTGTCTCAACTTTTTTGGAATGTGTAACTCTCATCAAATCCAAATTGAGCCAATATCTGGCAAGACATTTAAAATATCGCACTTTTAGCATGTGATATGTAATCTATGTTGTATTCTGAATAAAATACTGAAATTTGACACGTCCACATCATTGCATTCTGTTTTTATTCACAGTTTACAGTGTCGCAATTTTTTGGGGTTTGTATTTTCAGGCAATTTTTGGGACAGTTACCCTGGTGTCAAGTGGTAAGTGCTACTGATTTATTGTTTGGTATTAATGTGCTTTTCATTTACGTGGAGCTAGGTTTAATTTGATAGTAGGCTGCAATGTTCTTAAGAAAAGCACTTCTGTCTTGGTTGTGACTGTGTGACAGTTGGCTGTAGTAGCCGTTTCTGATAGGCATGATTTGGCATCTATGTGCAGTGACTCGGCTTTCCTCATCCCAGCATGAGAGCACTTAAGTCTAGCTTAGCTCACAGAGCGAGTGCACTGATCTCCGACAGTTGGTGCGCAGCCAAGGGGTTGTAACAGTTTCACTTAAGCTGCTTCAGAGTAAAAGTTACAGGTTCTAATGGTTCGTTGCTAATCTGCTTTTAACTTTGCCCTGCTATTGCCTTTTAGAGACAAATGTATAATATAATCAAACTTAGTAAACACAAGTGATAACGTGAGTGTTTGTGGCAATAGATGAATGATTATTTGGAAGGAGCATTAGTCAAAATAATTTCCATCTAGGATGAATTTGCAGGTGATTTTAGGTTAGGTCCTGTTGGGCTATTCACAATTTGAAAGAGATTGAGAGAATCACAAAAAGCTTAAAAATTGTCCTATACATTTGCAATTGAAATTTCCAATGATAACAATTTCATTGTAATTTAAACAAGATAACAGTTCAATCAAAGTAGATAACACACCCATTTCAACAGAAGGTGTCCTGTAGCAACCAACTACAGAGATGTGTAGAGAATTAGAAACCTCCAGATCAAGAGCTAGAAATGTATTCAATTTGTCAGACTTTGATAAAAAAAAACTTTTGGGTAACACTTAGTTTTTTATAAAAATGGTTGCACTGCCCCTCTTACATAAAAACAAGATCAGATCTTGATTTAAAGTCACCAGGAGTGCAAAAGCTCAGGCAGTCTGGGCCTAGATTCAGTAGGACATTTCCAGAAAGTGGCAACAAAAGAAATAATTGCTCCAAAAGGTGACTAAAAGCTCTCCATTCAATATTGCTCACTCATCCTACCATATATTAATCACGGCACTAAAGTTTGGGGTAATACATTTAAGGGCCATTTAGAGACATTATACAGACTCCAGAAAAAAAGCCATCTGAAATGTGCCCCATGTGGGTTTTAGAGATCATACCAACACACTGTTCTCAAAATCAAATACCCTAAAACTTGAAGACCTAGTCAAATTAAAAACACTGTTGATGGTATATGAAGCTAGAAACAATCTACTTCCAAATAACATTACTACAACTACTCTAATAGGGGAGGGTATAATTTAAGGGGGTTTTCAATTTAAAAAGGCAGTTTTTTTTAATGGTTTATAAAAATTTGATTAAACTTGTATACTCAGGAAATATGGTGAAGAAATGCTAATCCAACTACAACCTGTTGGAATTCAACTATACCCTGTTAAAATTCGCCTGGGCCCTGTAAGGGTCCAACTAATAGCCTGTTCGAGTCCAGTTTGGATCAATCTCTTGATCAAACTCTTGAAAGTCTTACTAAAACTTATCCAAACCAATAAAAACTAGCTTTAAAAAGGGGAATATAATGTTAAATAACCTTTTTAAGACTCAAATGAAGAGGTTTAACTATAAATAAATACATAAATAAATAAGTCAGTGAGGGTGGCAGGACTTAAAATGGTAGAGAATGGTGATTGAGGGGTGCACGTGGCAGAGTGGTTAGCACTCCTGCCTTACAGCAAGAAGGTCGTGAGTTCAAAACCCGGCCGGCTCAAACATTCTTGGCCGACTCCGGTCTTTCTGTGAGGAGTCTGCATGTCCTCCACGTGTTAATCTGGGTTCTCTCCGGGTACTCCAGTTTCCTCCCACCGTTCAAAGACATGTATGTATAGGTTAATCGGCAACTCTAAAGTGTCTCTAGTGAATGAATGTGAGAGTGAATGGTTGTCAGTTGTCTCTATATGTTAGCCCTGCGACTAACTGGCCACTGTCCAGGGTGTACCCCGCCTCAGGCCCAAAGCTGCTGGGATAGGCTCCAGTCACCCGCGACCCCTAACGGGACAAAGCGGTAGAAAATGAATGAATGAGAATGGTGATTGCTGGCGATTCTAAAATTGGCAGGAACGGTATTTGTTTTTCTTCTTTAGCTTTGTAAATGTAATTTTTCGTCGTTGTTATGGTTAGGCAAAAATAAGTCTCTTGACCTAAGGATACACCCTTTTGGTCAAGGAAAGCTTTTGTTTTAATATTGTATTTTTTTTCCTTTTCCTATTCTCGTTTTGTTTTTTTCTCTTAGCCCAAATAAACTAAACAAATTAATAGTAATAATGTGAGGCTGCTTTTACTGTAGTGTGCGCTACTAAGTTGCCACAGTATAGTCTAACCTAGTTATTGGTGTGAGTAAAATTCACTATTGGTCAACCTCTACTTTGGAAATGTTTAGAGGTAAAAAAATGTAATTGCCTTAATGTACCTGTGAAATTTCTAGTCTGATTCCATGATGACCCCTAGATTTCTAACTGGATTTTTAGAGTTAAGCCTATATTTACCCATTTTCTCTTTGTTTCTGCGGCCCAAAGATGAACTCACTGTAAATACTGGTTTAAATAAGCTTTAGTAGAGTTGTGGTTCCATAAAATCTGAAATGAATATAAAACTAAATTTAAAATGTTGCAAAATGTGAATTCTGTGCTTCCTTGAGTGGCATAAATTGAAGGGATAGGAGCTTGCTGAATCCGACTTAAACCTATAATCAGTTTGCTTTAGTGACTTTGTGAAAGGTGTGCCTCACCTCGGTCAGCTCCGGAGACTTGATCTCTTTAATCTTGAAGAAATAGCCGATGGTGAGAAAGGCAATAGCCACAGCACTGACAGTGACCATGAAAATGACCAGCGGTGGACGGTTGTTGATGTAGCCTCTCAGGTTCTCTATAGGATTTAACAGGTACACCTGCAAACACACACACAGCAACAGGCGAAAAAATCAAAATAAATCATCTTCTTTTCTTGTTACGTGTTCAGTGTTTAGACCAGGGATGTGCAGTTATTTTTTCCCAAGGGCCACATAGAATCTGGGACTTTTGTGAAGGGCTGGGCCAACACAGTGAACTCACTCAGTATGTTCACCTGCAGGTAGGGCTGGGTGATATGACTAAAAGATATGTGATTTAATTTTTTTTTTAGCCTTGCTAACCAAATGTATTTGTTATTATAATTTTTGCCAATACAAAACTATAAGAGCAAAGCAGCAGCAGAGTGCATTACCCACATAATAAAAATAAAGCAGCTTAGGTTGGATACTTTTAAGTTTGAACTCTGTTCGTCTCAATAACCATTTCTAATATTTTTTTTGATTAAACGATTAATAAGTGGATAATGAATCGCGTGTAAATGCATGAGAACCTATATATATATATAACAATGTATTTTTGTCAAAACACAAAATGTACATCTCTTTTACCAATTCTGTGGATTTACTGCTCGGTCTCCCTTTGTCTTCCGTTTAAAAACCACTTCTCAAAGCACATGGCGGGTTTCAGAGTCTATTAATACACCAGATAGCAACTATTAGATTATTAAATTACAAAAACAATTTTTTAATAAATTGATTATCATTTAATCCGATTAGTAGTTGCAGCCATAGTTTTTAGGGAGTTCAGCTCATCTGTGCAGGTCTAATGCGCTACCTATTTTCTGGCTCTGCCAAAATAAAGTGCTTCCTGCCCCTCTAAAATGAAACTGCTTTTAATTTGAAATGGTTACAGGAAGTGTTACAATAAAGTAAAAATAATCTTTTAGGCAGCACTTGTTTAGGTTTGTTGAGGCCATTCACAGCGGCGTGCTTCAGCTTTATCTTACAGTTCTCTCTTTCCAACCTGACGATCAAACGTGTGTAATGTGAACAGAACTGTCACAGAATCTGAATACTACTTGTACTCACTCTGCTCTAGCGGAGAACACAGAAGATAAGGGCTCATGCATTATTAGGGCGGTCACCTTAAACAAAGCAATATGGCAATTTTTGACATCATTAAAAATTAGA
Organism: Neodontobutis hainanensis; assembly: GCA_024349245.1. NCBI lineage: Eukaryota > Metazoa > Chordata > Actinopteri > Gobiiformes > Odontobutidae > Neodontobutis > Neodontobutis hainanensis. Next base: position 25,549 of record JALDNG010000166.1, on the reverse strand, counting down.
AACTCAAATTAATCAAATTATATCGATTCAATGCCCAGCCCTACCTGCAGGTAGAGAAAACAGAATTATTGTCTTAGTTCAATTGTAACCATTTTTTTCCCTTTTTTTATAATTAACATTATTTTGTTTTATATATACTATAAATACAAATTTGATATACATGTGGCAGGTGTACCCCACACCACCGCTAAAAAATAAAAAAATACATAAGTTAATAAAATAAAAACATAATAATTATAACCACAGAATTTAAAAAGATAAATATAAACAAGAGTGTACATATTAGTGATTTTCCTTCCTGCCCTTCTTTCTCACATTTGTAGATAGGAATATATAGGTGACCATATTCTACAGAAAACATCTAGTTTGTTATTTAACTCATAAGCCAGTTCCTCTGTAGAGATAATGGAGGATACCCGAGGCAACCCAGGGCTTTAGAGCACAACCAAATTTCTTAATTGTGTGACCAAAAAAAAAATCCATCTTTTTGAGAAAACGGCTAAATCCGAATCCGGTTATACGATAGCTCCTCATTCCTGTTCCTTTTCACTGCTCCTTAATGAATGTAACACTGGTCCTTGCTGGTCTTAAACATCTCTGTGTGAGACATTATTTCATTACACGTCCGATTTAAACGTACATCAGTTAAGACATTATTGAGGTTTGATAATTAAATCTGGTCCTTTGTGATTTATCAGGTTCTTATATAAAGTAAATATTGGTTTATAAATGTTGTGCCAGGATGTTATTCTTTTTTTGAAGCTGTGCAATAACAAAAGATCTATACTCTCAACATGATGCAGAGAATGTTGATAAGCCTGAGTTTTCACAGAACAACATCAATTCACAGGAATAGTTGTATAACTGTAGAGGCTAATGCACACGGCATTCAATTCATGTTTACAGGCATCAGTTTACTTCAAATGTTAAATGCACATTTCTAAAAAGGTTTTCTATAAGCACTTTTTGTTGTGTTTTTTTGAAAATACAGCCTTTGCTATTGTTTTTTATCCACCAACAATGTCTACACCTAGTTTAATTAAAATCAAATAAAATAAATAAAATAAAATAAAAATGGCACCATAAATTCTATTGAACAGAACAAAAATGTGCTGATAATTACAGCGTAATGAACAAGATATATTGTTTAATACTTTTTAACTCATAAAGTCAGTGTGTTACCATTGATATTTATTAATAACTATGATTACTTAACAAATCAGCCGGGTATATTAGCATTATTATATAAATAGCATATTTAACACTGCAAATGAATAGTGTTTAACATTAGCTTCTTCTCTCTTTTGAACAACAGCTCAATGTTGTGAAAAATGAAGGACACATTACAGCATCACCCCGAGAAACATACTACTTCAGTTCTCTCTTGTTCATATCAATTTGGAATAAGTGTGAACTTCAGCTGCGAGGGTGTAATTGAGGTGTGAGCATAGTCGGAATAAGGTCTGTGTGTAACCACAACGAACTTTTTACTTTAAACTGCAGACAACACACTATACACTGTTTATAACACAGACAAGACTAACACCACAGTCACAGCTGCACCCTCCTCATAAACACTGAGAAACACCAGAAACACACTTTTTCTATGAGCTTTGACCAAAGAAACAGAATTTAGGCACATAATACACCTTTAGCCACCTATTACAGTTATCCCTCATCACACACTCCGTCTAACCTCACCTGAAAGAACACATGTATGCACTTTAACAGAGTGTTATAAGCCATATTATTGTTGACACTACATGTGCTTAGATAATTTGAGTGCATTAAATATGTACTATACTGTACAATGCATGGTATAGATTCTTGAATTAATCTCAGGGCCCAATGTGGCCCCAAGGCCTTAAATGCCCAGGTCTAGTTTAAACTTATTAGGTGCCTTCTTCTGTTGTAAAAGCTTATTGCTATTGATTCTAGATTTTCCCATCATTATTTAGGCTGGACAATATTGTATCATCGTGGAGATCTGTGTTTTGTTTAGGGCAGTCACAAAGAAAAACTCAATCATTAACAAAGCCTAATATGGGACTTCTACATTCAGACTCCAATGTGATTTAAAGTGCTGACTTGTCACATTAAATGCCATAATGTTAATGCATTACAAGGGGCTCTTTGGGATATGGCTATTGTAGTATTGATATCCTATAAAGCCAACAATAAAATGATTAATGCAGTCAAAAACAATCCCTTTAGGCATTTAATTCCTATGGCACATCATAGAGTTCTTTAATACCATATCATGACTATAATGTTTAATGCTGTAAATATAATCCTTTAAAAAAGTTTTTAAAAAGAAGGCATCCTGAATATGATAATAAAATAAAGAACTGGTCCACAGTGATGCACATGTTGTTGTTTACAGGTGTTTACACCTGTCCTAGATGCTCACCAAACATGTCAACACAAAAGCCAAACTCATCATTGTTTTAGTTTTGATTTAAATTTGTTTAATAATGTACAAGTCAAGTCTCAAGTTTCCCACAAAATAATTTTAAATAACATACAGCACTCCACAGTAACAACATAAACCCTAACATGTTCTATGTGTAGCATATTGCCTTTGTAAATTTATTTAGCCCTGTGTGACACAGCCTTTGTGTGAGACACTCACTCGCTCAGGAGATTTTCTCCTTAAAGCTAAACAGTCAAACAACTCATAATAAAGAAAAAGAATATACTGGTCTCTAGCGTTTATGGTTTATCCTATCTACAGAGTGTGATTCTTGTTCAAGTTTATCTAACTGAAATATATATGTGGTGATTGACAACACTTTGACACTATTCACAAAAAACTAGCTCCAACATCAAGAGAGTGGACGAAGTGGAAGGGAGATCTTGTCAGCTCAGACACCCAAAGTCGTTACATAAGGCTCCCGAGGTAACAGCAGCATTCCCCATTACTGCAGGTGTACAACCACAGCAGCACGTGATTAACATCCTCAAACTTTGTTTTACTTCGAAAACAAAACGGTTAACAGAAATACACTCTAGTCCGGTCAAACCTGCTGTTGCAGGAGCTGTTAGCTGAGACTTTCTCTTAGTCACACTATGTCCCAAGCTGCTTCACCATGAAGTGCTACACTGTGTTCACATTGTACACGCGCACACTTTTTTATTTATATATATATATATATATATATATATATATATATATATATATATATATATATATATATAATGTACAAGTCAAGTCTCAAGTTTCCCACAAAATAATATATATATATATATATATATATATATAAATATAAACTGAAACTTCATATGTGGTGTTATTGGGCCGTGCAGCAGACTGTAATCGTATTGTTAGGACCAGCAATACGATTACCTGGCTCATTGGCCGTCTCGAGATGAACTGACCATTATTTAAGGAAACCTGGCAACAAAATCGTACTGCTAGCTGCAACAAAAAGTACAAAATTAGTTAATTTTCTGTTTTCCTTACCATTTTGTCTTCGATGGAGGGTGCTAACGGACAGGTTTGGAGCGGCCCACAGAAGGCGGTCGTGGAGCTAGCTAGACCTGCCTCGGAGCAAGCCTGTGCTGCTAGCTTATTTTCGGTTTCCTCAGAAGCTAGTAGTCGTTACATACACCAGCGAGAAGCAAATCTCGGTTTTCAGTGGCGCCAGCTGAGTGTGAGAAACACTATAGACGGTACGTCCCATTCTGCGGACTGTGGTCCAATGTTAGTCAGCGGATAAGTCCATCTAACGAGCAGCAGCGTCAGTGTGTGTTCCCCCTCTTGACGTTTCTCTGCGCAGGAGCCCGCACTGCGTAGTAGCTGCGTTGCAGCGCCGTCAGCTATTCTCAGAGCAAGTGCTCCTGAAATCTTACGTACGACCTTGATTGGTAGAATAGATTTCGTAGTTTACGTAGGTGACGAGACAGGTTTTACATGTTTACAAATTGTTCAGATGATGGTGAGGCTTTGAAGGACCGATGAAAAAAATAGATTCTACAAACACATATATACATACATACATGCACATACATACCTACATACATACACACACACACACACACACACACACACACACACACACACACACACACACACACATATATATATATATATATATATATGTATATATATATATATATATATATATATATATATATATATATATATATATATATATATATATAAATTTAACATCTTTGAACCTCATTTGTTTTTGTCTGTGGAGAGTTTCTGTGGAGAGTTTCTGTCTCTGAATCGGCAATCTCCAACTCCCCTAAAAACAACTAACTTAGTTGCTATCACCCCGGTTCAGTAGATGGCAGTAGATAAGTTCTCAGTTTAAAACCAGCTCCTTCGTGGCTCTTTTTGTAGCAAAGCGTCATGGCAAAGCGTAAGTGTAAGAACAAGAGTATTTCCGGAAAAGAACTGTGCCTTTCAAAGTCCGACAAGCAGACTAACTACAGAGTTAAAGCATATGTGAATGTCCATTTGAATTGAATAAAACTGGCTCGTCCTATACAATCAAACTGCCACACAAACGTTTCCATTATGTTTTTTTTTAACATCCGAAGAACATTTTATCAACAATTATTTTGTATTAATTAAGATACATGAACCGGAAGTAGTACGAATGTTTGAACAACTATAATGTTGATGGTAACCGTGAGCATGGCCAGCTGTGTTTAATTGATATATAAATAAGATCGAACAAATGTAAAAAAGGAAATATAATTTATAGATTTATTGTATGTTTAAAGTTCATTAAGGACTCTCGACAGCGGCGGAGATTTGCAAAACAGAGTAAGTAGCTAACATGCCTGATAAATCAAAGTTAAATGCTATATTAGTTAGCTGCTAACACAATTAGCCAAAACAGACTTCGTGTCAATAAACATTGAAGGGACGTGCTCGTCTACTACATCTTAAATATGAAAAGAAATGCATTTTGTCGTACTTTTTAACATGCATACTGAATTACAAGTGTCTATATTAAGTATGTAGCTTTAGGTTTGCTTTATCTAAATAACACACGTTGTGCAGCTTTTGTTTCGAACCTCTGCCATTTAAATGCAGTGCAGTCATTGCCGTCGTAATAAATATACCCAAATCAAAGGTGAAACATGATTAATTAATCTTTGAATAAATTGATGCTTTGTTAAGATTCCTTGCTAACTACATGTTAAACTGTTCTCATCATGCTAAATATGGATGTAGCATGTAGCATCATTTCATGTTGTTACTTCCCTTAAGTCATGTTGATGAGGACTATGCATTGTCTTGGGTTCATATAATAATAATAATAATAATAATAATAATAATAATAATAATACATCAAATGTATATAGCGCTTTTCAGGGGACGCAAAGACGCTTTACATACATAAAATACATACAACAGAACAATAAATAAATGAAATGAAACAAATATATGTAAATAAAATCTGGACCTCAGTAGTTTCTAAACCCTGTATACGGCCCTGATTAGAAGTAATATAACTTTATACTAAATAAAGTACTCTTTCTTTCACCTCTCTTTCAAATCTCCCCGTGATCCGCACCCTCCTCTCTCATCAGTATGTTTACTTCACAGTACAGTGCGAGATACGGTAAAGCTTGCCCTGTTCTTTTTTTTTTTTTGTAATGAATGACATGGCATCAAAAAATAAGCAAGAATGGGGGTCTGAAGGTGGAGTGGGGGCATCACATAGAAATTTTGCTTAGGGCACCCAGATGGAAAGCAGCGGCCCTGTTAATGAGTAACGTCTCTATTGAGCAACAGTGCACATTTTTATTTTAACAGGTTATGCTGTAATATTACTACATTTAATACATTTTTATAAATTTAAAATTGACAATTTTTTCTAATTCAAATAATAAAGCAAAAAAAATAACAGTTTAATGAAAAAAATAGGTTTATCAATATTTAAGCAATTGTATTTGAATATTACCAGTATGAACTCCGTTGACTATTGGATTTAATTGAATTTCTTTGAAGACAACCGCTGAAAATGGTCTAAATTTCTGAAACCTACACATTGAGAACATTATTACGGTGAAACATTTAATGTTAAATGTGAAGTATTTTTAAGAGGTCTTTTAATTATGCTACAAATACCTCAGTGTGAACTAGGGCTTGATATTAAATAAATGCTTTGAAAGTTCTTAAATCTGATGTTCATGATAAAATGTTAAACAGAAGCAAAATAGTGTTCAGGGACCCTGGATGATTAATAATTTAATGTTTAGTTGCAGATTAGGAGCAGTTGCAGCCTTTTAATTTTTCTCTATTTTTTCAGGTTGTTGGTCGACCACTGTCACTACTGGATGCAGAGACATTTCATTTCACTGACTCAGAAGACTGTGTGCCTGAGCCTGCCGCCACGTGGAACAGTTCGCAGGGGGCATAGTGCCTGGAGCAAATCCAGAAGAGCTATTTCTCTTCCTTTGTTCTTTCAACCCCCACTCCAATCTTTCCATGTGTTAGCTTTATCACAGCCAACTTTTTTGGAGTTCTTTTTGCACAGAAATTGCTCTGTTCTCGTCAACACTTTTACTCAGCCTCCTCTACTCCAGACTTTCTCCACTGAGGCCGAGATGGCCGAGCAGAGGTTTATGGTGGAGTATGCCAAGCGTGGGACGGCGGGCTGTAAGAAATGTAAGGACAAAATCCAGAAGGGAGTAGTGCGCATTGGGAAGATTGTGCCCAACCCTTTCAGCGAGTCCGCGGGAGAAATGAAGGAGTGGTATCACGTCAAGTGTATATTCGAGAAACTGGAGCGGGCCAGGGCCACCACCAAGAAGATTGAAGACATCACGGACCTGGAGGGCTGGGAGGAGCTGCAGGATGAGGACAAGGAGCTCATCAATAAACATGTCTTAGGTGCAATCACACACAATGTTGGAACCTCTCTTAGACTAAAAGCACCTCAGCAAGGGAATTAACAAAAAACAAGATGTTATTTAAAAGAAAGGTGTATGGAATGTATAATCAAACAGGTGCTTCGTAAATCAAGAAATAAATCTAACAAAACAACAAAATCTAACTGGAGACATTATTACCTAAAGTGCAAAAACTCAAATGAACAAATCAAAAAGCTTAATGCCTATTCTAACCCTCCAAACCAAAAGTAATCACAAAGCTGAATCACAGTTGCCCCAAGTGGAAGTAAAAAGGTGTGGCTGCTGCAGTTGATTGGTTTGGTTTAGGACTAATCAATGCAGAGGACCGGCATCACACAGGATCCAATCATGAGTAGGACTCTAGAGCAGGCCACCAACTGGAAACAAGGGCTTGCAGAACACTATTTACATAAGCACCAACTATAGTAAAGGGAGCTGAAGCCCATGGGCCCTAATTGGATTTGAATACTGTGTATCAAATCAGAAAAGGTATATGTTGATCTGTAGAATATAGAACAATAAAAGCTTGGATCTGTAAATTCGAGACGATAACAAGAAGACTTGCTATATTTGTTCCATTTGTTTAGTAAAAGTTTTGTTATATAAGTCTGTGAAGGTTTTCAGTCATCCAGGTCAACTTTAAGAAAATGTTAGAGCAAAGGCATCAGGACAAGGTTTTTTAAGGAGAACACATTTTGCCCCTAATTCCACGATACTTTATCAATTCTGGGATCAACTGATAAGAGCTGAGCTTATATCTCTAGAGGGAGGGGTTTGACCTGAAACTAAACCTGATGGGACCAGGCTGTTCTGGTCTCATTGTTGTTTGCTATTGTTGTTGTTCTAGAGTTAAAGTGTTTTGGTTTCAAAACACTGTTTTGAATACCTGGCAACATGAATGTGAGGCCACCTCCTTTGTTCAGACAGGGCTTTTTCCATTAAAAAAAAAAAAGCCTTTCTTCACCCCTCTCTCAAACCATCTGGCCCCGCTAGCCAAAATTTGAACATTGCTGTCCTCAAAAGAAGGACCTTTTTCTTTGAGGTGGAGGTGGACCGCAGACTCAAGCTCTTTTGTGCTGATACATTCTCTTAAAGCTGCTGTTTTGTTTCTCTGAAATAACTGTCACTGCAATCTTCACTACACTGATCGGCATAAACCACATTACTCTTTGTGCGAGGGGCTCTTGTCTTTAGGGTAGACCAGTTTTTGACACAGAATGTTCCTAACTCACCTACTGAGCCTTTAATAACTCTCACATCAGGAGTTACCCTGTCCTTTCAGAGCTAACGACTATGAGACCAGAACAGCCTGGTCCATCAGGTTTACTTTCAGGTCAAACTCCTCCCTCTAGAGATATAAGCTCAGCTCTCTTACCAGTTGATCTCAGAATTGAGTCTCTTGAAATTAAAGATGAAACGTCTTCACCTTGAAAACTGAGTCTAGGTTCCTTTGTCTAAACCTTTTTTCTTTGTTTTAGAATATATCATTCAAGTTTATTTTTCAGAATGAAATTGTCGCAGCAGTGCTAAACTGCACTTAAAGGGTAGAATTCATGTCACTTTTCCCAAGTGGTCAGAGATTCTGGAACCAAGCATATTAAGGGCTCATACTTATTGATGGTCACATTGTAACATATTCTGGCATAGACCAAAGTTTGGACAAATGGACTTATCCTCTGTTTCAGACCTGATGGCCAAAATAAATGCCAGTCCAAAGAAGAAGGTTCAGGTCAAGTTAAACACTAGTGGCCATCTCAAGTCGCCACCCCCTGCTGACCCCTCGACCAACGCTCCGCGCAAGTTCTCTGGCTTTACTGGTAATTCACTTTATTTTTTCAGTTTGAAATAATCATATTTAAGACAGTCACTTGACTGACCAGACATAAGACAGATGCAGAAGTTCATTCAAAATCCAAATAATCCTGGATTTTACTCATTGATTAGCCCCAAAAATAGTTTGAGGCACGAGGCAAAGTTTGTTTACATAAGAATGTCTTTAAATGTGACACTATTGGACTAGCCATGAATTTAACATAACATACCACCACTTTTAGACAGACAAGGAGTCTGTCTAAAAGTGTGCTGCTGCAAACTTATGTGACTGATGTTTTAATATGTATTTTTTAAGTAAAGTATATGTTATATAAAAGTATATAAATGATTGACTGAAATGTTATTTCAGTCAATCATTCCTCCCAGTTAATAATACTGATTGGCATTTCATTTTCTATTGTTAAAGCCTGATTTGTCACCTTTTACAACAAGGTACAGCTGTAAGGCTTGTGCATTTGTGGAATGAGCAACACAGCTAAACATTTGGGTAGCACCCCAAATAACTTACCAAATTCAAACCAAATGTTTTGAGCTGTGGTTGACCTTCAACAACTCCTGGTTGAGAAATGGGATGCCATACCACACGAGACAGCATGAAGAGAAGGTGCCAAGCAGTTGTGGCTGTGTCTGGATCTTCCACACGCTACTGGGGCCCATGACAGTGTAATGTGTAAAAAGATTGGCAATTAGTGTTTTTTTTCCCTTATTGACTAAAATAACGTTTTCAAACCTTTTTTGAGGAGTTTGATAGGTGGAAAGTGTGGTTGATTTAGCAAGATGCTAGTCTCACTCGCCCTTGCTCAGTCACTCAGAGATGCATAGAGCAGTATTTAGTGAGCTGGGCACACTGACGTAAAAAACCGTGAAGTGTTACAGAAAATGGAAGTGGGTCACACAGGATTTATGAGCGTTCTGTGCTGTGTTTTAGAAACTAAAAAGCTTTCTGCTGCTTGTTATCTTTTAAAACGTATGGGCCAAATTAAACTTTTCTGATTATCTTTAACCCTTGTGACAGCTGCAAAAGCGGGCAGCTCCTCCAGCAGCCCAGGACCATCCACTCCAGCTAAAGCCAACCAGGGCAGCGCTCTGTCCACCCGACTCTGTGACCCCAACCACAAAGACTGCCTCCTCAGAGAGTTCCGTAAACTGTGCGCCATGGTGGCCGAGAACTCCAGCTACAACACCAAGACCCAGATCATCGAGAAGTTCCTGAGGAAAGGCTCCGGGGGAGGTAGACATATCCTGCCGTCTCCTGCACTACATTTCACACACTCACAAGGTCTCTATGCAGAAAGGAAAATGACAGAAGTAGATTTTCATAAAAGATGAAATACATATTGTATTAAAAAAAAAAAAAAAAAAAAAACAGGAGAGGGGAAAATCTATTTTTGTAGATTTTGTGGTGTGTCCTTTTCTGGGTACATCTGGTGGTGCAGACTGTAATTACACTTACTCCTTTTTTAGAGCATGAGTACAAAAATGTTGTCTATGAACAAACCCAGTGAAAATGGTTCTGAAGTCTACTTTAAAAAAATAGATAAAAAAAAAAGTTATTTAATTTGTAGTTAAAACAAACCTATGTAACATGTTCAGCCACTAAAAGACTAATGAAGACTGTCACAACTCGTATATTACTATTAAGTTATAACTATTCTAGTTGTTTGCGTTGATGTTGAATAAATTTGACACTATCATATTCTGAGACCTTCATTGAATTCTAATAGTTCTAATAATTTCAGCAAATATTTTAAAAGGGCCTGCTTTCTTGTACGATCTTATCTCAGTCGGGGAGAAGGAGTTCTTGTGGTGTTCTGTCCTGCAGCTCACTGATCTCAGACGAACTCTGTTGTTCAGAAGCCCAATGGGGATGGTCTAAGTGGTTCAGTGAACTCTGATCTGAAGGAGCGAGCATCAGGTGCTACGTATGTTCCTGTAAACAGTTTCACTGATGATGTCACAGGTAGTGTCTGGTACAGCTTATGGTTGAAGAGAAACTCTAACCACATATGTGACTCTCGATATACAACAGGTGTCGCTGCCACGGTCCCACACCCAGATGAATTTGAGGGAGCGCAAACTTAATGTGTGCCTTTTTATATTTAAAGTTTCTTTTCTTTCATTGCAGATAAATTTCACGGAGACCTGTACCTGACGGTGAAGCTGCTGCTGCCTGGTGTGGTCAAAAGTGTCTACAACCTGAATGACAAACAGATCGTAAAGCTCTTCAGTCGCATATTTCAATGCAACCAGGACGACATGGTGCGGGATTTGGAGCAGGTCTGGCTTCAGTTCCCTTCAAACTCTGCTTTATGAATATATGATTGGTATTACACTTCTTCTCCATTTTCCTAAAGGTTTGTGCATAGTTGTGAATATTTTCTAAAGGCTTTTCAAATGAACTCTCTTTTAGAACTGTCTCACAACAGAGTAAATGAGTCGGAGAAAAAAATTGATCAGTTCTTTAGTAGTGCTTATGTTCCCCAGCCATATGGACTATCTATACCAGGGGTCTTCAACTAAAATCTGTCGAGGTCCGCTTACTTAACTTTCATCACCATGAGGGTCCGAAAATTAAAAATAAAAGGATATGTGTTTAAAGATACTTTTAATTTACTTAATTACTATTGTCAAAAATAAAGTGGCATAATTTTGCGCTATATCCACTACTGTTGTACTGTTTAGAGACAAATAATTCTAAAAAAAGAGAATTAAAATAGAAAACATAAACTGGCAAGCTTTTTATTTTTATTTTTTTAAAGCTAGTCTTGTAAGTAATGTAGTTCTTAAAAGAAAGTGTTATTTACCATAAAATACTACTCACAATACAGCCAAAAAGAAAGGTGTGAGGGCCAGCTACAACACTTCGAATAACTAAACTAAGAGAGGCTGAGTCTTCACACACTAGACTAAAACTACACTGTGTGCACAATTAATAGGCAAGTGATTATTTTGACCATATTATAATTTTATCCATAATTTCAAACTCCAAGCTGTATAAATTAAAATCTTTATTGGATTTAATGCATATCAGGTGATGTGTATTTGTGTAACGTGGGAGGGTATGGCCTAAGGAGAACAACACACTATATCAAGGTGTGCATACTTATTAGGCAGATTCTTCTCCTCAGAAAAAATGAACCAAAAAAGAAATTTACCTGACTCTGAAAAGTCAAAATTTTTTAAAAGTCTTTCACAGAGACGGGGCACTCTTGAAATATCAAAGATATTGGGAGAGCTCCACTTCGACTCAGACGCCAGCAAGGTGGAGGTGTGCTACTGGTATGGGCAGGTATTATTAAAGATGAACTAGTTGGACCTTTTTGGGTTGAAAATGGACTCAAAATCAACTCTCAGACCTACTGCCAACTTTTAGAAGACACTTTCTTCAAGCAGTGGTCCAGGAAAAAGTCTGCATCTTTCAAGAAGACTTTGATTTTTTTATGCAAGACAACGCCCCATCACATACATCAAAGTGGCTTTTTTATTTTTTATTTTAGAAATATTTATTTACATATTCTCTTAAGAAAGCCAAAACTTTTACTACTTAAAAGTTCAAGGTTGAGGGTTTGTTAACATTTTGGATTGACCAAAAGCACTGTATTTGTACAATAACAAAATTAATCCACAAAAATACAATTTGCCTAATAATTGTGCACACAGTGCTTAACCACGGGATGAGGTGACTGTGTGGAGACCGCGGCAGACAGATGTAAAAGTGAAATGCAGAAAACCAATGAAGCTCTTTTTCACAAGCATATTCACTTATTAGATCTGTATTATATTGGGATGTTCTCAGTGTTTATAGTAAATGCTTGATTTAAACAAGACTTTACAGTTATAGTAACAAAAATATAGGGGAATGTATATTTGTTTTTGTAGTTAGGATGAATGCGGGTTTACATTTTTTCCTGACTAAAACACTTTGTCTTTGACTCTACACAGCTCTCCAGACTGACGTCCTAAAGTCATCTAATAGCTTATCTGATATAATAGCCAAGGTGCAGAGTGGTTAGCACTCCTGCCTCTAGGTCGTGGCTTCAAACCCAGGCCGACTCAAACATCCACGGCCAACGCTGGTCTTTCTGTGAGGAGTCTGCATGTCCTCCCTGTGTTACCTTGGGTTCTCTCCGGGTACTCCAGCTTCCTCCGACCACCCAAACACATAATTAATTAATTGGCATTTCTAAAGTGTCCCTAGTGAAAGAATGTGAGAGTGAATGGTTGTCTTGTCACTGTCTGTCTCTTAAGTGTTTAGCCTGCGACTAGCACCCACTGTCCAGGGTGTACCCCGCCCAAGGCCCAAAGCTGCTGGGATAGGCTCCAGTCACATGAATGGATATTATAGTGGTTCAAGTGGTAAAGCAGGGGGTCCTATTACCAGAAGTTTTGTGGTTTGATTCCCACTCTCCCCAGTTCATACTGTTGTTGTGTCCTTGAGCAAGACTTTATAACCACCTTGCCTCCAGGTTCCTTAGCACTTATGTATGAATGTGTGTGAGTGTAGAGGTGAGTTTGATGGTGGTCGGAGAAGGCTGTGAGCGCTGTGTGTTTGGCAGCGGCCCTCTCTTTTTGCCCCAGGTTTGAATGTGTTTGGAAATAAGCGCTACATAAATGCATGCCATTTACCAATATAGCCTACATAATATTATCAACTACCATCTACAACAGCCAGAAAAACCCTATGACACGTTTTGAAATGTTGAATTCTTAATAGATTTCTATGCCAAGTTGTCTTTGAGTCTTTTGAGTCTTTTTTCCCATCTTTCCAAACTTTTTTCAGGGTGATGTGTCTGAGACAGTACGGATGTTCTTTGAAGAGAGCAAATCCTTCCCTCCAGCTGCCAAAAGCCTGCTGACCCTCCAGGAAGTGGACGCGTCCCTGACCCGGCTCGCCCAGCTCACCAAGGAGGACGAGCAGCAGAACGAGCTGGAGAACATCGCCAAAAAGTAATGCACTTCATCACCAGCTGTCATATTATTCCAGCCGGGTAATTGAACAGGAAAAAGAAGTGGTGGTCTGAAATGAAACCCGGCGCAGAGGTCACCCGTGTGGCAGGAATGAAATATGAGCTGTGCTTCTTGACCCCAGACTGAAGCATAAGTGGGGTCACAGCAGTCTCTGACCACACAATATTGTTTTACAATGTTACAAGGCTATAAAAGGGACTTGTGAACAAACTATTTTATAACCACAGGCTTAAGCACTGCTGTGTTTTAACTGAATTTAAGTCATTGCAGGGTTTTACACATTCTAACACAGCAGAGAAGATCCATGTCCTCTGTAGCTACAGAAGCAGGTCTAACAAGACAAAAGAAACAAGTCTTGTTTGGTTAAATCAAGAGCTCACTGTTCATTTTGCTTGTGTTAAACATAATACTTAAAGGTTTTTTTTCTGTCTTACAGATGTACAAGCAATGACCTGAAATGCATCATCCGTCTCATAAAACACGACCTGAAGATGAATGCAGGAGCAAAACATGTGTAAGTATTTTACACATTTGAACAATTGCACTTTAACATGCAAATCTTCTGCACATGCAAAAACTTTGCTACACTTAATAGGTTTGAGAAGTTGTTTTTTTATCCAACTCTCATTGACCTAATGTCCGCAGATTGTTTAGTATGATCAGCAGAGACGGAGTTCTAAGCCTGACAAATGTTGACTATTGCAGGTTGGACGCGGTAGATCCAAATGCACACGATGCTTTCAAGGCCTCCCGAAACCTGGGGGACGTGATAGAGCGTGTGCTGAGTAACCAGCAGGAGGCGTCCAACGGCTCCGGTCCCAGGAAACTGCTGACTGTGGAGGCGTCCCTCATGACCCCTGTTCAGCCCATGCTGGTGAGAGGCTGTTGTTACTCACTTATTGTTGTGTCACAAAAATCAGTTTCTCCAAACTGTTGTGTAAGAGGTTTGTGAAGGTTCTCAGTAAAGTGATAAATCACATCTTATGTAAGACATGATTCACCCACTTTAAATAATTACAATTACTCCATAAGCAGTAAGCTGATATTGTAACGCTCTATTTCTGCTCCAGGGCAGGTGCACAGGCTATCTGAGAATGAACAAACTAAATTAGAAATGGATTTCCGATAAAGCACTACAGTTGTTGCCTTAATATCTCAGGTGTTAGGTATACAAGGGAATTGGTTATGACCCCAAGAGAGTATAGTCCTATTTTTTGAGGTAATAGCTCTTTATGAATATATTTTCTAGAGCTCATATGCTACATAATTGTTCTATCTGGCTCTGGAATAGGGCTTTGCAATTAATCGCTAGTGGCGAACATGCAATTTCTTAATTGCAAATCGCTGCAATGTTATTGATTTATATCTTTTTTTCAGAATCGGAGTTGCTGGCTTTTGGTTGGTTTTAATTCATAATTGGTTGTTAAAATTTTGGTTAATGCAACTCCAGTTTCCAACCATCATCTCTATTCTTCTCCCATTTTAAATAACTAATACAAATTCATTCACCACATTAAAATAAGACAATTATCATAAAACATCTAAAATGTATACAAATGTGTTTTATTGTAACTAACACACAATCTGCAGGATTTGTAGAGGGATGTCTATTATTCTCTCTTGGTAGTGCTAACTCAAAAAACCTCAAACAAAGGCGTTAATGGAACACACAGTTGGTTCACAAATATTTTATGTCTAAATCCACAACAGAAAATGTAAAGCTGGACCTTAGGGATGAGAATGGATTTTATAATTTGCATGTTATTCTTTTTGTTATACATTAAAGATTGATAAAGTAAAATTATTTGATGCTAGTTTTACTTTGTGCTTTCAGGCAGAAGCTTGTAAATCAGTGGAGTATGCCATGAAGAAATGCCCCAATGGCATGTACTCAGAGATCAAGTATGACGGCGAGCGTGTACAGGTCCACAAGAACGGAGACAGCTTTAGCTACTTCAGTCGCAGCCTCAAACCAGTGCTGCCTCACAAAGTGAGTGGGCAGCCTCATCGTACAGAGACTAGCACACAGACAGCTATCGGCATGTTATGAGCCTCACAAAGGAAGCTCCTGGTTGGCCCCTGCTGGTTAAGCACATTACAGGTGTTCTCCCTCATGGGATAGAAACTTGTCCCACAGCAGTGGCTAGACTTTGCTCTTCTCAGCGGGGGGCTTATAGCTGTGAACACTAGAGGAGATTTTAACGGTAGGGCTCATTATTTTCCACAGCCGCAGACCACTACAGGTAGCTTCTATTCACACAGCCTGCTGTTAAACATTTGGAGCCTTCACAGAGCGAAAAACACTTTTAAAAGAAAGGCCCTTTTTCACTTTACAAACTTTCTCATCCTAAAAATTGAAAAAAAGAAAGGAAATATTTCTAAAACATTAAGAGTGATAAAGATATTTAAGATTTTGAAGAAGGGTTGTGGATGGACAGACTAAGTTTGTTAGCGGTTGCTCATTAAACTTACCTAGGATTGCAGACACCTATTAACTCAGAGCTGATTGGATACTTATTTATTTATTTATTATTATTTTTTTATACACCTAAAGGCCCCATGAAAGACCTAAGCATTTTAATATACACGCTTTACTCGACATTCGGCCTCTTTCATCTGGAGGTAAAACCTGGTACTTTTGCATTCAAACACCAAATAGACAATGTTGCATACATTAAAGCTGTCAGTCAGAATTATAACGACACAGTAACAATCATTTATCCACAGTTCCTATTACAGTGAGTGCCATCTGAAATATTATCTGATTAAATATGTTCCTTTTTAAAGAAATAGCTCTTCACTTTGGGCAGTGGTTCTAATGTTTACGCATGTGTTTGCCAATCCTTGCATAAAATCTAAAATAATAATTCAAAATGAAAAGTAATAGTGACTGTAGAGAACCATTACCTCTGCTTTGTCCTCATATGGCCAGTATTCCACCCTGACATTGTTCTGACATTGATCAGTAACATAAGCCTGATTAATTTTCTAAAAGTCACAGGGACACTCTGGTTATTTGTTATTTATTATTACCCGGGTTATCAATTCAGAGCACTTTTCTTAAACCCTTACACCTACAGGCTCTTCTTTCTAATGTCATACACAACCTAATGCACTTTGTCTAAGATTGACATTTAGGTCTTTAGAGGGAACTGATAGTCTCATAGTTTTCTGAGGAGGCCAAGACCAAAAAGAAATTGCATTGTTGCAAAATTATATATGTTTAGATCATTTAGAGAGAATGAACCGGATCTCACTGATTGTATTAGGGGTTACTGTGATCACTATCTTGGCACAGCCTGACGTGAGCTCTCTGTATAGTCTACAGGAACTCAGTCTGGCAAAGCTCCATAAGCCAGTCCTCAGATATGTTCTGTACCGGCCAATCGCATTTGAATGCCGCTGGAGTGTTGCCTTGCGTCACACTTTGGCGACCCAAGTGCCTTGTTCAAAAGTCAAGATGGCACAAGACTGCCAAGAGTTTGTTCACCTTTGCTCTTCAATCGGTTAAATAATCCTCAGGTCTTTACAGCATACACGATCAAAGTCATTTACAGCCGCTCCGCAGCGTGCCCTGTTGGTTTGTTTACTTCTTTGTAGATAGTTGCCTAGCTAACGTCATTCCCGTTGCAATTCCGATTGGTTTGCCTTGAGATGCTTTACCCCGCTTTTCCCAGCGTAGAGACTGCCAGGCTTTGTAATCACAGCTATCAACATTTAGGGGTGTGGTCCTGGTCAAGACAGTCTCTTGAACTCCAAACTGATTGTCAGAATGGTTAATTGTTGGTGCCAGACGGGCCGGTCTGAGTATTTCACAATCTGCTCAGTTACTGGGATTTTCACGCACAACCATTTCTAGGGTTTACAAAGAATGTTGTGAAAAGGGAAAAACATCCAGTATGTGGCAGTCCTGTGGGCGAAAAAGCCTTGTTGATGCTAGAGGTCAGAGGAGAATGGGCCGACTGATTCAAGCTGATAGAAGAGCAACTTTGACTGAAATAACCACTCGTTACAATCGAGGTATGCAGCAAAGCTTTTGTGAAGCCACAACACGCACAACCTTGAGGCAGAGGGGCTACAACAGCAGAAGACCCCACCGAGTACCACTCATCTCCACTACAAATCGGAAAAAGAGGCTACAATTTGCACAAGCTCACCAAAATTGGACAGTTAAAGACTGGAAAAATGTTGCCTGGTCTGATGAGTCTCGATTTCTGTTGAGACATTCAGATGGTAGAGTCAGAATTTGCTGTAAACAGAATGAGAACATGGATCCATCATGCCTTGTTACCACTGTGCAGGCTGGTGGTGGTGTAATGGTGTGGGGGATGTTTTCTTGGCACACTTTAGGCCCCTTAGTGCCAATAGGGCATTGTTTAAATGCCACGACCTACCTAAGCATTGTTTCTGACCATGTCCATCCCTTTGTCACAAAGCTCGAATCATTTCAAATTGGTTTCTTGAACATGACAATGAGTTCACTGAACTTAAATGGCCCCACAGTCACCAGATCTCAACCCAATAGAGCATCTTTGGGATGTGGTGGAACGGGAGCTTCGTGCCCTGGATGTGCATCCCACAAATCTCCATCAACTGCAAGATGCTATCCATCAATATGGGCCAACATTTCTAAAGAATGCTTTCAGCACCTTGTTGAATCAATTGTTGTAATTGTTTGTTAAAGAGTCCTACCTGTGGTCTTGCAGGTGGCTCATTTCAAAGAGTACATTCCTCAGGCATTTCCCGGAGGCCAGAGTATGATTCTGGATGCAGAGGTGCTGCTGATCGACACAACGACCAGTAAACCACTGCCTTTTGGCACATTAGGAGTTCATAAGGTAAGACACTGTTGCTCTCTGGGCAAACATTTACCAAATCATGAACACACTCACAACTGCAGTTTGTGTTTAGAAAGCAGCTTTCCAAGATGCAAAGGTGTGCCTCTTTGTTTTTGACTGTATCTACTTCAACGGCGTCAGCCTGATGGAGAGGTAAAGTTTCATTTCTGACAAGGCTTTCAAGATTACCGTTAGTAGTTCCCAGTAAATTTCTACTGAATACAGTTAAAGCAGTGCTCATTTAACATTCTCACATGAACCATTACCTAAGGTTTAAAGTTTTAGTGCCTTAAAAGTGACCTGGTAACGTTAGTCATGGCCTGTAGCACTAAGATGGCTTTTGAGAATGTAATAAAACATACTCCAGCTCTACGCTCTGAAGTCTTAAGTCTCTCTTTTAGTAATCCATGGGTATTTCTGTATCTCAATTGAAAGAAAAGTTTCTCTAAGAGAGGCATGAGAGATGTACTGCCATGACATAGTGCTCTGTGATTGCTCTGTTAATAAAGGGATAAATATGACAGTCTGAAGTAATAAAAAGTCAGAAGGTTAGGCAGGGGTTCTTGTAAAAATGTGAAAAACAGTGCACAAGTTGGTATGTTCATGTAACTGTGTGGTACATCAACTCCAGAAACATGTGAAAAAAATCCTTTCTGTCTGCCTTGTCTCCAGTTGAGGGCGCTGTCATAGCTCATCTTTAGTTTCTAGACACTTCACCTCTCTAGTTCATGAATCTATGCTTATCTATAATCATTACAATGAGACAGTTGAGGCGATTTTCTTCATGTGAATTTCTAAGTGCACTCTTCACATTCATTTGGACATCTGTGTGAAAATAACATTTAAAAACACTAATGTCAACTTGTTGTTCATCATTTAATGTTGAATGATCATTCGCAATGGTCTTTGTGTTGTAGGCCTTTGTGCGAGCGCAGGAAGTTTTTACACGACAACATGGTGGAGGTCCCCAACAGGATCCTGTTCTCTGAGATGAAGCACGTGACAGTAAGTCCACCTCTGCACTCAGCCTTTCATCTGGTAAGGCAGAGACACTGGTCTCCTTAACCTTTTATGGAATTCTGACCATCTCCTCAGCACTCTAGTGAGGTATGGTTTACACAGATGTTTTCTTATTCCACTGAGAAATCCAATGACTTACAGTGCCTTGCGAAAGTATTCGGCCCCCTTGAACTTTGCGACCTTTGGCCACATTTCAGGCTTCAAACATAAAGATATAAAACTGTAATTTTTTGTGAAGAATCAACAAGTGGGACACAATCATGAAGTGGAACAAAATTTATTCGATATTTAACTTTTTTTACAAGTAAAAAAATGAAAAATTGGGCGTGCAAAATTATTCAACCTTCTTATGTTAATACTTTGTAGCGCCACCTTTTGCTACGATTACAGCTGTAAGTCGCTTGGGGATGTCTCTATCAGTTTTGCACAACGAGAGACTGAAATTTTTGCCCATTCTCCTGGATGGAGAGCATTTGTGAACAGCAGTTTGAAATATCCAATAAATTTTGTTCCACTTCATGATTGTATCCCACTTGTTGTTGATTCTTCACAAAAAATTACAGTTTTATATCTTTATGTTTGAAGCCTGAAATGTGGCAAAAGGTTGCAAAGTTTAAGGGGGCTGAATACTTATGCAAGGCACTGTATCAGAGTTTCACAAAAGAATAATAATAAATGACACAGATCCAATCCAGTGTGAGCCAAAAAAGACTCATTCAGCTGCCAACTAATCACTTAAGACATTAAAAAAGCAGCAGTGGATGTTTTGTGGCTCAAACATTCAGTGGACTCATAGAAACAACTTGAC
This sequence comes from Neodontobutis hainanensis, assembly GCA_024349245.1. Lineage (NCBI taxonomy): Eukaryota > Metazoa > Chordata > Actinopteri > Gobiiformes > Odontobutidae > Neodontobutis > Neodontobutis hainanensis. The sequence continues at coordinate 5,203 of JALDNG010000166.1, read as the reverse complement.
AAAAAAAGACTTAAATATAATTTACTATAGGCTAAAACCATATAATGCAGTAGCAAAAATGGTTATATCTAGCTTTCATAAAAGAGAAAAAATCACAGTATGACGGTAATTAAATGGTATAATTTTCCAGGTAAATGTTTCTATCATCGTAGTACATAATTCCAAATAAATGAATGAATTCAAATAAATGACATCAGTGATCTTAAGGCTGGGCTTTAGCTGTTGTTCTTTTGAACACATCGCATCTTGTGAGCACTACAACTATTAAAAAATCATCTGAGTGATATACAGGGGCACAACTACCTAGTGCTAGAGGGGTATGCAGCAACAATTTTGGCAACTGTAGGCCCACCATTAATATACCTTGTTATATTATTAACAAGGTTAACAAATAAAAAAAAAAACAGTCACAAATTGTCTAGCATTAACGTTATGATCAGATTCCAATGAAGAAAAAAGGAAAAGGAAAAGAATCAGTTTTATAACAATTTATGGGAGGAGCCAGTTCCCAGCCCAATACTAGTCACAGATCTGCTCCCGGCTGGATAGCTCAGCTGGTAAGAACAGGACTTTTCACACGGGGGGACCCAGGTATGAATCCCCATCGAGAGCTATCTAGAATATTGCAAGCCTCCAAACACAGACACTTTAAATCTTAACCTACCTGTTAAACTTCACCATCCACTTGTTTAGATGCTGTCCCATACCTTGACACGCCATCTCCTTTTTCATCTTTCTTTTTCTTGCTTTATCCATCTTCTCATGACAACTGGACGTACCTGCTCGCTGAGCGCGCTCACAGCGCCCCCTGCCAGCCACGCCCATTCGCGATATTCCATTAGTTCTATTTATGGAATCTAATGAGGGGTCTCTAAAATGTTATATAGTATTGAGGAAATACTCAAATAATTTAGAAATGCTCAAAAGCAGCTAAGCTACATTTAGGAATTACCACAACAAAAAAAAAGGTAATTATTTATTTTATAGCATTGCTTTGGCGTCCCTATACGTGGCATATGCCGCATACCTCCTTTTTTTACGTCCCTGATGATATATGCTATATAAGAACAATTAATCAATGACAGAATACATTCACCGGAAATAACAGTCTGTGCCTTTTTTGAAGAAGGTAATGAGTGTCTTGTGAAGTTATATTAACTGTAGTACATTTACATTTATTCATTTAGCTGATGCTTTTATCCAAAGTGACTTGCATTGTTCTACAGTAATTACCAGCCACTAGATGTAAGGTAGGTTAAGTGTCTTGCCCAAGGAGGGAGAGTGGGAATCGAACCGCCTACCTTCTGTGGTCAAATGGGTTTTACAGAACCAACTTAAACAGGGGACAGGGACTGTTGATTTGAGATGCTATTTGAAAAAGGTTCACGTGTTTGGTCAAAACACAGCAAAGTGGTCTGTATTTACGAGCCATTGTATACTTTTGAAAATGAAAACGCCAATAAAAGCTCACCCTACCAAAGCACTCCTATTGGCAGCTGGTTCATATCCTGAGGGTTTAACCTGCTGTTTGTTTCCAGAGAGCAGCAGACCTGGCTGATATGATAACTCGAGTCATCAGAGAGGGACTTGAAGGCCTTGTGCTCAAAGATATTAAGGTCTGTACTGTTTTATCCTCTGTACAGTTACAAGTGTAGAATATGATGTTGTGATGTTTGTGTTCCAGGGCACGTACGAGCCAGGGAAACGCCACTGGCTAAAGGTAAAGAAGGACTACTTAAATGAAGGAGCCATGGCGGACACTGCTGACCTGGTGGTGCTGGGGGCCTTTTATGGGAAAGGGTCCAACGGTGAGGAGGTTTACACTTCCTTTGAAAAAGACATGGCAAAGATGTCAAATTGTACAGATTATGGTCTGCAAAACACATACTTTAGGCTTAAATACTCACAATCCAACATTAGTGGGCACTATACATGAAGGTCATCAGTTCTCCATGCTCACATTGCCAGTATGACATCTACAAAAAAGTACATTCACAGAGAGTTCTTCAGCAAAGGCAGAAAATATTTTACTGTATTAAAAAGGTGCTATTAAACACTCTTTAAGCTATGCATGTGCATAGCTTAAATAGACCTTTTGCGCAGAAGCACTGTGCATTCTTCTCAGATAGAAAATAAAGCAGTTTAGGTGGAATACCTTCTAGTTTTCTCCTTCTGTGTACCCATAGGTTTAATTTGATTGACCCACCAAACAAAGTCTTGTTTATAGACATACCAAGCACTCTGACATGGATCATTTGCTTAGATCAACAACGTTTGCTGTTGTAAGCTGTTCCTGTTTTTAAATTTCCTGTTAATTTACTAAACCTATTCATTACTGTACAGACACTGAAGACACTAATAATCACCAGCAGTGGTAGCTGGTGGAGACTCCTCCCACAGATGCTAATCTGTACCCATCAGAAACACTACTACAGTCAACTGTCAGTCACAACCAGGAAAAACCCAAAAAGTATTTAGTCAGGCACAAATTGTGCAAGTTCTATTTCTATTTCTATCATAGGTACACTTCAACTATAAGAGACAAAATGAGAAAAAATAAATTAAACAATTACTGAAAATCATCGTCTTATTTTTAAAGAATTTTATTTGCAAATTATGGAGCGTTCATTGCGATGCTGAAAGACCCAGCCACGTTTCATCTTTAATGCCTCTGCTGTTGGAAGGAGGTTTTTAATTCTAAATCTCACAGAACATCTCACAATACATTTTTTCCTTTACACGGATCAGTCGTCCTGGTCCCTTTTTTAGAAAAACAGCACCAAAGCATGAAGTTTCCAACCCTAATGCTTCACAATAGGTATGGTGTTCTTTCTCCTCCAAACACGACCAGTTGAGTTTTACCAAAAAGTTCTACTTTGGTTTCCTCTGACCATATGACATTCTCCCAATCCTCTTCAGATTCATCCAAATGCTCTCTAGCAAACTTCAGACGGGCCTGGACATGTACTGGTTAAGGCAGAGGGACATGTCTGGCACTGCAGGATATGAGTCCCTGGTGTGTTACTGACTTGTGTTCCTTTGGTCCCAGCTCTCTGCAGGTCATTCACTAGGTCCCCCCATGTGCTTCTGGGATTTTTGCTCATTTTAACCCCACAAGGTGAAATCTTGTGTGGAGCCCCAGATCGAGGGAGATTATGAGTGGTCTTGTCTGTAGTGAAATCATTCAAAATTTTGAAACTTTATTGTCCAGCCCTATTTGGTATCTGCAATAACAACTCTAGATAAACAACACACTGCAACAGTGGCTTTAAGACTTGAAAAATAAAAGACTGCTCTGGCACAAGTGGTTCAGATGGTATCATTTGGGCGGCTTTGTCAAAACCTAAATATGTCACATATATAAATATTTACATTTATTCATTTAGCTGACGCTTTTATCCAAAGCGACTTACATTGTTCTACAGTAATTACCAGTGTAACAGCCATTGCAGGCAAGGTGGGTTAAGTGTCTTGCCCAAGGACACAACGACAGTATGAACTGTGGGGAGAGTGAGAATCGAACCACCTACCTTCCGGTTGAAGGACGACTGCTCTACCCACTGAGCTACTGCCGCCCCGATAATACAGAAATATGATAAAAGACCCAAATATATTGTAAAGTTTATTAAGCTTTTATTCTGTTATCTGATGTTAAGTCTTGACAGTTGGTTATTGGTTAGTAATGTCTGTTGAAATGACGATTTCTCCACCAGGTGGCATCATGTCTAGTTTCCTGATGGGCTGTTATGACCCTGACTCAAGGAAATGGTGCACCGTCACAAAGTGCTCCGGAGGCTACGATGACGCCATGTTGGCTCGGCTCCAGAAAGAGCTTGACGTGATCAAAATCAGTAAGGTCAGAGAGGAGCCGTTAGAGCTGGTCCGGAATATTTAACTCATGTTAAAACATTCTCAAATTAATATCTCTGCAGGACCCCAGCAAAATCCCTGGTTGGCTGAAAATTGTCAAGAATTACTATCCAGACTTCATTATCCGTGACCCTCAAGTGAGTCGACTATCCCCACAACAGACAACCCTCCACTGTTTTGTGCTTTTAGTGGACTTCATTAAGTATGAAATAAGGTCAATGGTCCATTGATACAAATTGTATTGTATTTTAATAAAAAGACTAGTGATAGGAGTTTTTTTGCAGATCAGATATATATCTGATATAATGTCTGTCTCTATATGTCAGCCCTGTGACATATGTCCACTGTCCAGGGTGTACCCCGCCTCAGGCCCAAAGCTGCTGGGATAGGCTCCAGTCACCCGCGACCCCTAACGGGACAAAGCGGTAGAAAATGAATGAATGAATGATATATATCAGATATTATAATCAACACACAAGTTAATTTTGTACACATTGCAGGGAGTACAGGGAAACTATACGCTGCAGAGACAATAGCAATGTAAACACAGGAAACTTGATTTGTTTTTAGAGTGAAATGACAGGGGTTGAGTAGAGAGGCCTCGGCTGTATTCATGTATTGACTGTTGTCTCGTGTGCTGCAGACTGCCCCGGTCTGGGAGATCACCGGTGCAGAGTTCTCTAAATCTGAAATGCACACAGCAGACGGCATCTCTATCCGCTTCCCTCGAATGACACGTATCAGAGACGATAAGGACTGGAAGACTGCCACCAACCTGCACCAGCTCAGAGTACGACCCCCAACTCCTTCACACCCATCGAGCTGTGTCCAGGCACAGTCTGAGGAGGGCGCGGGGTTTAGCAATAAGTCACCTTTGATTTAAGCACAAATAGCTGTACTGTCCTGTATATAGGCTGAGACACATAATTATAACTAAACTATCTGATAACTTCATCTCTTTCTGGCACTGCCATGTAAAAAGGAGCAGATATTTGGGCTGCACAGCTGACATATATAACTATAAATGGTTAATGAGGAAAGTGCAAGCCAAAACACATTTATTAAAGGTCAAGTAGACAATTTCAGTGTCACGTGCTAGTAGACTTTATTCAATATAAGGCAACAAATACAGGACTCTTTACTAAAACCAGCAAATGTAAAAAAGATTTTTATTTAAAAAAAAATTTGCGTATGATTCCCAGATTTTCTAAACAAACACAAGCGATATGTTTCCACTCCTATGAGTGATGTTGAATTATTCACTAATGGTTTGAGAAGCAGACAGGAGCAGTGGCTTTGTGTTCTAACTAATAATGTGTCCAGTGAAAACACA